>JAQGBX010001716.1:0-23437 GCA_034698745.1 Megaphyllum sjaelandicum | reverse complement strand
GGTAAAGCAAAAGGTAAGAGCGCCGTTAATTAGCGCATTTAAATAAGCGCGCCGAAGTGCGCAGAGAGTCGCCACACGACCATTCCTGGTAAATTAATATTTGACATTAATAAAGATTGCATCAAAATCTGCATTTTATCCAGCACTACAGGTTTTATTGTCATACATTAAAAACTTTCCACATCTTTTAAAGAAATAAACTTGGATTCCATTCATTTCATTAGTAAACGTCCTAGTCACTTGGTGGCAGCAGTACGTGGTTTCATGAATATCCACTTAGTGAATTTCAAGGGTCAAATTTCGGTCACTTCATTAAATTTTCCATTTCATGGCATTTCATGGAAAAAAAACCCATTCAAATACCAATTAAATACCAAGATACCAGTTAAAAGTTAAATGGCATTAGAGCATTTTCACTAACATACCAGTATAGAGTTTATGATGTTTAATGAAGCCCTAAACCATGGATTGGTCTGCAGTGGATGCGAATAAAGGCAAATACACAAAATAAAATAAAAGTGACTCAGACAATAATTAATAAAGTGTTGTATTTAAAAATAAATTACGCGCATATTAAAATTGTACAAAGATAAGATTTTTCTATGCATTACAATAAAAGATTATACAAAAGAGGGTCAAACTTTTGAGCTTACATTACATCAGCTTGACCATAGAGGAACCCGGAATCGATTTTTTAATTGAAATCATTGGGTTTCATAATATATGGGAAACTTTTTTTCCACTCATTCAAAGCTTGAGAAGTGATTTTGGAGGAGAGGAGGTCGTCGATGGCTTTTAAATCTCTTTCCTTAGCCTGGAAATAAATAATGATGAATAAATGGAAACTCAATTTAAGAATAACTTATTGATGGAAATGGTAAGGATGCTTGCAAAATGATAACGTGTTATTCATTCAAGATAGGCTACATATAAAGTGCTTCAAGACCCATGCCATTTTCATGCAAGATAAAGTATTTGAAGTTTTGTCAAGGTTTCACAAGTCGATTAAAATTTAAATACAAGAAATCATGTTGATCGACCATTCATTGTTGAAGTGGAAACCTACTTTGGTAAATAAGCTTAGAAATAAGTTTTAACTAATGTCAATAATAGCAGAATTTATTTACCCAGGAAGTAAAATGAATGAGGGTGATTTCTGCATCATTATTCGTCTTTTTGAAGAACTTTTCACCAGAGTCCTTTTTCGTTTTATTTAAAAATAATTTCAATATTTATTTAGAAATACTGTAGCAGCCAAAATAGGGGACCGCTTCTTGAAATGGCGCATGACAGTGCAAATATAAAAATAATTCAAATAACTAAATAAATATGGAATATGTATTCAAGTGATAATTTCACCATGGCAGGTATCAAATTTACTATCTCCTTGCCACCTTATTTTGCATCAACTTACTGTGAGAGTCCGTTTCAAGGCTCGCAAGCGCAGCACCTTTTTGCTGTAGCGCAGGTCCCAGTGCGGCCTGAAGACGGAATTCCTCCTTCGTGTGCTGACCCTTGACCCATCCAAGTGCAAGTCAGCAGCATGCAATGTCTTTGCTAGTAGGGCCAAACCATCCACAATGGCTTTCCCTTAGAAAGATGAAAGAAGTGCAGCAACAGGCAAACGAACCATACCGGGAAAGGGAGGAGAGAAGATTTGGGAAATGCGTGTGGGGGTTAAAAAATAAACGAGAACGGTGAATATTGCTGTCCAAAAGCAAGAGTGCATGCGTAAAAACGGCAGATCAAATCATCATCGGAGATGTCAGTTACCAGTTATTTGATTGGCTTATTTATTTTTAAAAATGAACAACCATAGATAGATGAATTGTGCCGCAAGGGCAGAAAATAAATCAATCTTGGTATTAGAATCCTTCTGAAGTTACAATAATTTGTAAACTTGCAGTTGAAGGGGAGGGGGGTTGTAGATTGCCTTAAGGGATTATCCATACATGACGTCCTGTATTTTTCCAGGTTTTTAGACTCCCCCCTCCCCCCATGACCCGTCCAATTTTGAAAACAGCTTGTAGATCCCAGTTCTTTATAACTTTTTACATTGAAAATATTACCATCAGTGAATCGCAGATCTACAGAATATTATAGGGAACAGGGAATTTTCCCTAACAAATACAAAACCACCCAGTTTTAAAGGCCAAAAGGAAATTGTCCTTCATACAGGAGCAGTGATGTATTTAATTGCTGATGCAGGCTTTGTAAGCTGAAGAAATCAGCAAATTTGCCTATAAATTGACCAGCAAAAAAATAAAACCAATGCAATCAACTTATCATCTAAAACTGATGACAGTTTAAGCACAAGTTGACATACGGACGTCCACTTTCCTTGAACCCTTCCGCCCTCACCCCCGCCCTTTGCCAGATGTCCTTTATGGATGGCCCGTAAGGGAAAGTGCATGCAACGACCACCATGAATTACGAATCCGTAACGTTTTAGCTACATTCCATCACACACACAAACACCCCTGCCGTGCCAGAGCAAAATTAGGATAAAATAACATTCCTTACTTACAAACGTACAATTGTACACATGCTTTAAACTCACCGTTGTCCGTTTGTGTTGCCTGCGACGCCATGGTGGCGACGTACGAGTGGTACTGGTGGGACCCGCGAGGTTGTGGCACAGGCTCAGACTGGCTGCTCGCTCGCCTCTGCTTCCCGATCATGGACACTCCCATAGCCGGTTTCAAAGGAGTCCTGGGGGTGCCAGGCACCGAGTCGGACGTCGGCGCCTCTGGGGGAGCCTTTAAGTTCACATCCAGTCTCAAGCTCTTGGGTTTCTCGCCTTGACGGTCATGCGGCGCCGTTTTCTCACTCTTATCACCGCAGCTGTCCTCAGCGTGAGACGGTATGGAGGAGATGCGAATCTCCTGTAGCATTTTGTAGTTGAGAGGGTCCACCATGGGCCGGGGCGTATCGCTAAGTCGGCGAGCCACCACGGGATTTCCGGGGGCCTCCGTGATCTGGGCTTTTTTGCTCGAGTGGTGAATGGCTCGGTAGAGGGCACGGGCCAGCTTTGGTGATCCCAGAAACCGCCTTTCGTTCGCGGTTTCTGCCACGACGGCTTGCTGAATGGGATGCTTGGAGGACGGCTCATTGCACCAGTTGCCTGCAGCGCTCACCGACGGCGTTTTACCAGTTTTCTTGGCCTCGGCCTTACCGCCATGGCCCCTGAACTTGCGAACAAATTTGGGCGAGCCGAAAAGCCGCAACGCCGACATCTTCAGTGATCGCATGGAATCCTGTGAGGTTTGAGACGAGGCCGAAGAGTGGCGGCGCCGGGTGGGGAAACCCAGCGGTTCGCCATCCTTGGGTGGCGAGGAGTCCAGATTCATCTCGAAGGCGAGGCTCATCTTGGCCGGCTCGGAGCCACCTCCCACGAGTGATCCAATGGCAGGGAGCGAGCCGGCGCAACCCTCCGAATGGCACTTCCACTCCAGGCTGGTGCCCTTAACCAACCGCGCTGGTGGATCCCGCTTGGAGGAGGAAGATAGGGCAGGCAGGGTGCCGCCTCGAAAGGCGTAAGAAGAAGTATCAATGGCTGCTGGCTCCATAAAGTTATGGAGATGTGGCACGAAGCATGGGTTCACGGCCTCGTTGCACTCCAGGTCGTGCTCCACGTAAGGATTGTTGGCTTCGAAAACCCTCTCTGCACGAGGCGAGCTCTTTACTGTCTGCAAATGAATGCTGGAGTAGTGAGGTGATGCTGGGAAGGACGAAACCGCATACGTATTTGCTGCATTCACGTTAAGTTCACTGCATTTTGAATGTTGAGGTTTTGTCTCCTCATCGTGCTTGATTTCACCGAAGCTGTCACTGCTGCCACCATGAGCATCCCGCAAGCGTGGGCTCCTGGGTGAGGATCCCGAGTCATATGTCGGTGACAAAGGTGACTCCATCGGGGAATAGTAGCTGAAATATGAAGGGCATTACATAAACAAGAAGAAGGAGATCAATGATTCTTTTCGAAAGTCAATAATTTTAATTCCTCTTAAGTAGCTGTACATGCAAAAGTTTCAAATACCCGCGAGAAGATTGATAAATTACAATTTTTGATAATGCTGAAAAGTCAATCGTGGTCCAATCATGTAATGCTGCATTCGCTGCTAGATTACGGACCTCACCTTACCTTAAAAGTTTGGTCATTCTTTTACTTGTGAAACAAATATGTACACCTCAATTAATGCCAAGCTTCAATAATAAAATAAGTCATAATGCAATAAAATATCATGTCGCAACATTGGTATAAAAATGATACAATCCAATTGCTGGCCACATCGTCAATCATTACATAAAATTGTGCATGTTATGCATTGCTTAAAATACTATCCAGGTTTTCTAGATGTCAAGAATCAGATTTTCAGAAACTTACATTAGTAAACTATTAGCAAAAATGGAGAGGTTTGGAACCAAAAGGCAGGCAAAATAAATCAGTTGCAGCGCAAATGGGTATTTGTTGCTTATTTGTTGAGTTTATCTCCACTATTCTGAGTTTCAAACAGGACCAACGCCAAAAAAGTATTTTTTCATCCAAAAATTAGTAAGTAGTATGTATTTTGAACAAAATTTGTACTGCTTTAATCTTTGTATTTTTCCTGTTTTCCCCATCTCGGTTCTTGTCCCTTACCTGGAAGAAGAGCTCAAAGAACTGCTGCTGGGAGAGTGCCGCAAAGCCGTGGTTTTAGCAGAATGCATGCTTTCTGGAGTAGTTGCTTCTTCGCTTTCCTCATCGGTTTCGCTGTAATACACATCTACAATAGGGAAAAATGGGGGAAAAAACAATTGTAGCAAAACCCTCATTGTTTATTTAGTGATGAATGTTACATGACTATCGAGGCGACACGGAAATAGCCTATAAATTAAAATTTTCCGAAAAACTTTATGAAACATGAAACGTTACTTGAAAATTGGCAAGCCAATAAATTTGGCAAAAAAGGTCACGTGATGCCGGCACGATCATAAATTGAAGCAATTTTATACAATTGAAAAAAGAGCATTTAGTTAAGTATTAAGCAAAAAAAACCTACAAATAATGGACAGAAATCACAGAAATCAGAAGTGATATGTTATGGTATGGTATTTTATAATAAAGATTATCTCAGAAAAATGTTATTGACGCACGCAGTCAATAAACTTGCGCAAATGTTTTAGCATTAAATAAAATGCTGAATAATGGGAGAAAGTGCTCCAGATTTAAAAAAAAAAAAACTTCAACTCACTTTCCTGAGCTCCATTCACGTGTTGCTGCTGCCTGGTCAATGAATTAAAACCGCTGGTTGTTGGACAAGATTGAGTATCATAATCAATGGCAGCTAAACCCATTTTATTCATCCATCTATTCCAATATTGAAACAATGAAATAACACTCAATTAAATACTTAAAATCACGTTTGCAAGCTTAAGTTGAAAAAAAAACTTCTTTTGGGGTAACGCCTGCATTTACATGTACAGTATGTGGAAAATCTAAAATAAAAATGTAAGTGCAATCTTCGGAAACAATAATTCTTTTAGTCAAATTAATATCATTTCCCCATAACAGATTTGCAGGTTCATTAATTACTGGATTGGGTTGCATGGATAAATTTTAGGAAAGCTGTGACAATAAACCACCATTAGAGAAGTCATAAGCTAACGCTAACGTAAAAACATCATACTTGGCCATATCCATTTGCGAATCGCTCGCAAAATAAAATGATGTTCCCGAATGGTACAACTTGAAGGCGCTGCAAGTAAAATACAAGTCGCACGTTAAGAGAGGGTGACAATTTGAACGATGCAACAATAAAACCCAGAGGACCTAGATCTTACTATTTTTTTGATTTGCATTCCATCGCCGGTGAGCAGTTAAACCCATTCAGATAAATGAAACATTCGGCTTTGTTGGACTAGTTTTTGAATATATGAATAAATGTTTTTTTAATTAGAGAGTGAGGTAGAGGGAAGGTAGAGTGTTACGATAAAACCTTACAACTTCATCTTTATAAATGTAGAGGCCGCTTTCCTTTAAGACGCACCACCGTTTCGACCACTTGAAATGCAGAACGAGCTTTTTCGACATGTGACCCCTGTTCAGCCATCCCTGGCAATCGCCGCGGCCCAAATCCTTGCAGGATATCCTCCGACTCGCTGTTCAGAAATCGAGCAAAACCAAAATTAAGATGAGTCAATTGCGTTTATTTAAAAAAAGGGGGAATTTTAAAGTTTACAATATAAAGTGCTTAATATCATTAACAATCTTAAATTTAGGATTTTAAAATGCTGTCAAAAATGATTAATTTTGGATGAATCTTATGCCTCCATTTTCAGCTGTATGAAAATGTAAATGTAACAACATATTTGGATAACTTGCCAATTTCTTTTATTTTCCGTTTACGCCTTAATACTGGTGACTGAAAATTAAAGGAATAGATGTTATTAGCACTTGCTTTTAGCAAAATCTATTAAACTTGGGGAAAATTTTGTCGAAAGAGAGCTTACCGTTGCTGGTGACTTCTTCAAATCAAGACTGGCATGTTTTTGAGGAACTCCACCAACAACGACGACTTGATAACTAAGGCAAAAAAACACCATTAGTTTCATGGCTTGCATGCTTAAATTATCCAAATGAACTAAATCAAGCTTAATGATTTCTTAACGACCTTCTATAGGTCTCTTTTCCTTCCTTCTGCTCGAGAATATCTTTGGTGGAATCGGCTTCAGGTTTAAACTCCATAAAGTCATCTTTGGCTAAAATAACACCAAAGGTATGGTTAATCATTGAACATGCAAACAATAACAAGCCATTGCTTTCCTACCTGAACTTTTCTCTGCGGATTGGCAGATGTCATCTATGGGAGGCGATTGCTGTTCATCGTTTACGATAATGTTTTGACTAGTTGTGAACTTGATGATTGACTGACCAACGTGGCAGCTGGGAATCAGATCTGGAAACTGTCTCGGCACTTGTAAAAAATTGTTCGGATCTGAATTGGGCTTGGTATCTTGATCTGTCTCCCTTTTTTTTTGGCTGGTCTCGTTGGGCACTGCTTCAGAACTTTTAGCCGGCTGCACAAGTTTCTCTTTAACTCGGGTTGGACGTTCCAGGAGCAACGCCTGCTGTCCTTTGACCCGTGTCTCTGTGCGGACGTCGACACCACCTATGCAAGTGACTGGACGACAGGGGCTGCGGGGTGTCTTGGGTGTAAAAGGATCACCTTTCCTCTCCCGCAGAATTTCCACGTCTTCCAACAGAGATATATCCCGTGGCGAGGAAGGCTCTACCTGGCGCTTGATTTGGGCTCGGAATCCGGCCGCGGTTATGTCATGGGACTTGCTACGCATGAGCTGGTCCCGTTTCGCTTCCTGCCATAACTGGAAGTAAAAAGTGATTCGTGAAAATTGGGACCAAAATTAGGACAAATAAAGGATTTTTTTCAGAGTTTTACATAATTTAAAATTGGCATGATTCATGAACTTACACGTATATACTGTACGTGTAAAAAAATTTGGGACCAAATTTACTAGAGAATTTATGAGAAATTTCCGTAAAAATGAAATATAAGGGAAATTTCGGCAAAATCACAAGACATTTGAGGATAATTCCAGAAATTAAGGACTATTTCAAGTAGTTTTACATAATTTAAAATTGTTGTGTTCCATGAACTTATATACTGTACCTATGACAAAACCTCTAAGTAATAATTATTTTTATACATTTCCTATAAATAAACGTGGAAAAAGGTTCAAAATAGTCATTTGTCTCAGGATTGAAAATCAATCCTTTCATAATTTGTGTTTTTTATCGAAACAATTTATATGGGAGAAACGATTTGTTCGGTTTTAATGTAACTACTCAAGGATTGCACATAATTTTAATTTAACTGAAATATAATAGGAATGGTTTTGACAATAGTAAGAAATGTAGAGAATCTACCTCATCCATTCTAACTGGCGGCCGTTCGCTTGTGGGTGATGCTCCGGTGATCGTGGCCCTCCTCTGAAGAGCTACATGCAGTTTTGGGATGTCCAAGTGCTCATCTGCAGCAGACAGTTGCGAGTCCACCACTCCAGAAAGGAAGGCCGCATCGTCATCTTCATCCTCTGTCATTGTTTCCACTAAGCTGAAAATTCAAAATTCTCAGCTACAGCAAATCAATTACGAGTTTTCCAGAAAGTTCATGCGCTAAGTTGTTGAAACAACTCCTGATTTTCGTTAAACAGACGCTTACTTGGTAACAGGGTTGACTATTAACGATGCTGGCTGTGACGTTTGAACGGAAGGTGCAACCCCGTTGAGCTTGGAGCCACTTTTCTTCCTCTGTATTTTTGGGGTCATTTTTTTTGACACGATGAAAAAATGATGCGATAACATCTGCCATGAAGAGGTACATGAATTCAGAAAATATTTTGGGATTTTTAAAACCAGCTCCAGATTCCCAAAACTTGATCACAGCATAAACTCATTAATGCTCACCCTCCCAAAAGGCGTAGAATGTTTAGGACGTTTTTTCAAGGTGAGGACAACTTCCGTCGGATCTTCCTTCATTGCCGAAACGAGGCGCTTTAACGGCCAAGCAACCTTAATCGATTCAACAGTTAATGAGTGATATTAAAGAGACAGAATAAGGGCAAGCAGCCATAAAAACAACGAAAATTAAATTAATTCTACCCTCCAGGTCATGGATTATTTCTAGCTTTAATTTACAGAATCTGGTACAGAATCTTAAAAACACTCCATGATGTTGTTTTTACGAACATGTCCATAGCAAATCGCAAAATTTCGTATCATAATGAAATTACACAATTACTGACCACAGTCTGGCAATTCACTTGGACAATCTCGTCACCGGCTTCGATGCGCCGACAATTGAAAGCAGGGCTCTGGAAAATACAGGTAAAGTTAGAAACACATTTTTTAAATGATAGATTTTCCCGATGATACATCGTCCGCTCTTATATAACATAACCCTGTACCTTTGCCTTAACACTGCCAATAATGTGGATGCCAGAATATAAAGTTTGAATGTGAATACCCTAAAAAATGCAGACAACAAAATAAAAATGTAAAATAAAGCTGATAACGCGACAGTACCAAATAAAAGAAAAATTTGGTTTCACAATCTGAGGTAAAGCAAAAAATTCCTCTAGCAAGCGGCAATAAACACAAATCGGCTTCTTGGAAAAACGCAAACGTAGCCATTAAATATAAACGACTGAATTACCAATTCTTCGTTGGCCTTCTTTTTAATGGTTGCCACTTCTAATGAAACAGGTTGCACGATAAGAGGATCCTTGCACTCCTGGAGTAATTTATCACACATCTCTGATATTGTGTGTGTCTGTAAATGGCACGAGCAAAAAAAGTCGTTTAAGGGACGTCCGACATATTTTACATTTCACATAAATGCGGCAAATTCTGTACTAAATGGGGAAATTTAAAATACGAAAAAGAAGTAAAAAAAAACTTGAACTCGATAATGGCTAAGTGCTTCACGAATTTCAGTCATAAAAAGAGCACTGACTTGATGATATTCTATGGAAACTTTCAAAAACTCAGACGATTTTTTTAAAGAATGCCTGAAATCGATGGGTGGGTAGACATCAAAAAATGTAATACTCAGGGCGCAAACAGCTGGTTTGAAGCAATTGGCAAAGGTAGAAAAAAAACGAGGCTAGACTTTATGGGAAACAATAAAACTGACACTAGAAAAGCAAAACTATTTTCTCTGCCAACAAAATCTCAGAAGGATCACGTGCACTCACAATGTCCTGGATGGCTTTATTGGGCTGTTCAGCAAATTTATCCCTTTGTGAAATCGTGGCTAAATCCACACTCAATTTTAGCAACTCTTTCCTCATTTCAATGTGGTCCGTTTGATGGGAAAATGGAGGCCTGAAAGAAAAACGTGTCAAAAATACTTGGATTTCAGGTATTCAGCCGATCCCGATCAATTCTGTCTAGAACTATTTCGGTGCACTTATTTAAAAATAAAATACAAAAAAATGGAACAAAAATTAAAATAATGCCAAAGTTTGGAAGTTGTTCAATTTTTACATTCATGTAACTCAACTTGAATGCATCTTTAATTTGAACCAAATGTTTTTTAAAATCAACGCACTATCCAAAAAACGCAAATGGGAATCAGAGTCAAATTACAAGAAATATGAATTTTCTTGAAATACAGAAGTTAGAGAAATGTCTTAAAAATATAGGAAATTTCTGAGATTTTGGATGCTAACAACGTCAATACCTGTCGAGCCAAGACACCAATACTTTGACTGATGTTAGCAAGTCGGCAACAGCTGATAAGGTGGATGTTGCCACTTGCTCCTGTTTGTTGGAGTCCTTCAATTCGGCGTTTCTCTTCTGGCTCCGGAGGTCGTTGTGCAGGCTGTGGGCTTTGCATGAAAGACGCAAATCGAGCCATTGGAGATTTTCGTCGTTCAGATGAAAATACTGCAAGAAAAAATGTTAGCGTTATACTATAAACTCAGTTTACATTTAAATAAAAATAGCTAAATTGAAGATTAAAATAGTCCCGGACCGAGTATCTCAACTGTTCGACCATCTCCAAGATGAGCTCTTGGTGGCCCAATTTATTGATCTGCAGGTTGATCAGATCATCCGGAGCCAACATCATCAGGCGACGACCATCGATGCCGTTGTTAAGAAATGTGGAAACGTAAGGACGAAGTCGGTCGTCCAAACCTATGAGAGATCAAAGGTCGCGCATTAAATAATTACACATAGTTGAGCAAGTATTCATCGCAGCACTCGTCCCTTTCCCACTTTGTGTAACTAATTTACTCGATTGGTAATGATTAAATTGTCACTTTCGAATGATAAATTCGAGAAGACCAACTTGGGTTATCCGACACGAGAGAACGAACAAAAAGGATGAAGACAAAAATAATTTGTCTGCCAATGTCACAAATAGCAAAAATGTCGTGCTTTTTGCTTATGAGGAGTACTAGCGAGTAAAACAACAAAATTCCGAAAATCTTCATTTTTTGTATTCACAGCATCACCAATCGGTAAAAATTGACCAAAATCTCAGCAAGTTCTGGTCAGGCCCAAACTTCGAAGTCTTGCCAAAAACTTTTGAATAAAGCTGTAGCAACTTCTTGTGCTTCTTTAACAAAACATTTAAATTTTCGTATAACTTTTGACAACAAAACGAAACAAAGATTTTTCGCATGCGACAGACTGTATTTGGATCCGCATATTGACCCTTCATTATTGTAAAAACGAAACACAGAAGACTGCTGAGACGCAGACAAGTGAATCCATTAATCTTTTTTTGAGATCGGTTCTCGAAAAGATCTTTCGAGTATCAGTATCAGAGCATTTTTTTCAGGCGTGCAGATGCCTGTTTCAATGCCAACATTTAAGACATGTTTGCCATTTGGTGGGTAGATTCCCACAAGAGGGCAAAAGATGAGTTTCGTGTCTGTTACTTAACTTCATTTATTAAAAACAGGTCATACTGATAGAAAGTCTGCGAGCCCTGCATGCTTCAACACTGGCCACAGAAAGGTTCTTGATTAGAGTCTAATAATGATAAGTTCTTCTGACATGTTGTCACGTATTTCTCGAAGCTGGAAACCAATTGCAAGTGCATGTACAGTTAACTCCTTATTATCCGAGGAGTTAGGGAAATAATAAATTTTTTGAGAAAATGGTATTTTTTGTTGGTAGAATCATACATGTACATATTTTTTTTAAAACAAAATCACTGGTTTTTTTTAATAACTAATGCCGATTTTAAGAAAAACTACATTGTTTGGAAAAAGTGTCGTTGTTAGATAGAAATCCGTCAAATTTGATATTTTTAGTGTTAATTTTTGAAAAAAAAATTATTTTAGGAAAAACCTTTTTTTTTAGAAATATTTTTTTTCTTCTTAGGAACAATTGTCTATAAATTTTCTGGAAAATCGTCATTTCAGAGCATTTATATAGCTTACAAAAAAATTTTTATTTAGACAAAAAATGAAACGGTTTTCCCTTGACCAGCTTGTTCCAGTACATGTACAGATTGTACGTGTACTGGAGTCTACATTTTGGAAGTTGAATTCACGCCAACCCCATCGGGTCGAGCTGGGTGAGCGTCTCTCATCGTAGTATGGTAGTGACAAGAGTTAGCGAATTTGTTTTGTGTAAAAAAGCAAGTCGGTGTAAGCGAACCCCGTCATACATACGTTATAAATAGCTGGAAGATGTTAGCTACCCGCCATAATGCGCATTTAGGATTCCGCTAGTAAAAATTAACTCATTCTGAAATGTCTACATCGGGTAGAGGGTTTAATGACGCCAAGGAGGATAGTGAGTGCTCTTCACGTGTCTGAATTTTCACAAAAAAAGCAGTGCCCCATCACTCTGGATCTTAATGAAGCCAGGCACGCTCAAACTAGACGAGACGTGACAAACTTCGAGAAAGAAACGGAAGGAGAGGAAATCCTGGCAGTAAATCTGCATAAAATGCACTAAGCCAGAGCTTTGCGACACAATTTTAGTCTGTTGTTGACTGGCTACCAGTAGGTGGCGAGTAGAAAGCAGTACTGGTGGAAAGGTAGATAATTCACATGAACAGTGCGTGTATATAAAGTACAACGGTTGTGGATTAACCGTTCAATGCACATGTACATATGTAGTAACAAACATTTTTTTTTAAATGGTTTGAAATTTTTTTTGGAAAACGATACAATTTTCCCAAAAGCTGTAAATTTTTACCAAAAAATATATAAACCAATAAATTTCCTAAAATAAAGAGTAGCCTACAAGTATACAATTTTTCGAAAAATAAATAAAAACATGAAAATAAAAACAATTTCAAAAAATACAGTATAATTTTCTCAAAAACAAAGTTCCACACAGATAAAAAAGACAAACGAGGCAATTTTACCAAAGGAAGCAAAACATTTCCCTATAAAAATGCATTTTCTTGAATAATCGACAAGTTCCTCATTATAATATTTTTTATTTTTGAAAATCAAATATAAAACCGTCCAACTTCTGCTGCTCTCTCATCCCCCCCCCCTTCCCCCCAAGTCCAATTTTTCAAAAACAAAATCGTGCAAAAATTGTGGTGAACATGTGCCAACAGAACCCCTCTTTGGCCGTTGGAAATTAAACCAGACAACCGGTGACCGTTAAAGGTTGGACAAACAGAAAGAAAAACATTGAGAACGTGTCTAATCGCTAATTACACCAAAAACTTAATGTCTATGCCCTACAAAATGGGCGGCCAATAGGTTAGCAGCACGCCTATGGGTCTATGTCAAGTGTGTCACGTCCTACGTTACGAAACGTAACACTCATGAGAACTCGAGTTTAATACTGAATGAAACAACAATCGTGTCAAGTTTACCAATGCCCCAACCTACGCCATTCTTTCGTGTACATGTACATAACTTATCGCGAGTCAATTCATTGTATTTGCTGAGCAGAGGTCGAGCAAACTGATTAAGTACTCCGGGGGATAACATTACAAGCGTGGAATTGTTTAGCTTATCTAGAGAGGATGAAGGCGAAAACGCTTTGATTTTAATGAATTTGTTAATAATCTTTAATGATCCATCAGCTGGCACATGTACAATTTACACACTATGCTATTAAGTTTTAAAGACAACTATGGAAAATCCCTTTGGACTAGTATTTAGTAATAACGTGAGCGAGGTAACTTACTAGCCTAGTAAAATTTTCCTTTTGTTTGCCTTTTCCTTAGTTATTTCAAAAGTACACTGCACTAAAATGCAAGGTGTTCTCGAAATCTGCGAACAAGCTTTGACAGGGTGGCCACAAAATTTTCGTTTTCAATTTCCCAGACTTTTCCCTGACTAAAATCCAAAATTCCCTGACCAAAACTTACTCGTTTATGCATAACAATTTTTTTTGTCATAATGAAAAAAAATAATAACAATTGCAATGAGAAGCTTGGCAAAACACTAGATTTTGTTACAAGTCCAGCTCGAGAGGATTGGGGATGGAGCTGCTAGCAGACTGAATGCAGGGATAGCATTTTGCTTTCATATGGGAAAATTTCCCTGACCACTCACAAATTTCCCTGACATTCCCTGACCTGTGGCCACCCTGTTTGACTATACATATTATTCGGGGAATTTGTGGACACCCTGTATTAGTTAATGATATTAAAATTGATTGAAGGATTGAACGGATTTGGTAAAAAAATAAAATTGAAAATCCCTTCGGACTAGTATGTATAGTCTAACGCATCAGTCATTTCCGTAATTTATCCTTTACTTTCAAGAAATAAAATTACTGAATTTGTAACGACATTTTCAGTCCAAGGTAATGCTTGGTGATTCGATTCACGTCCTATTGTAATTTCCCTTTATTTCCTTGCTTTTTTTGAAAAAAAAAATGATACTGTGCACTGCACGGGACAAAAACATTATCCTCGAAATATACGAATAATTGTACAGCACATTTTAACCATATTAGGTATTCGTGGACCCTGTGTTACCGTCCCTTTTATAGAGAAAATCGTTTCGAGCTTTTGGAAAATTGTACTATTTTTTGACAAAAATTAAATAACTTCCCATCGGAAGCTTATTTCATCAATGAAAGCACTTAAGGGATGCCGGTTAATCCGACCCCGAATAATCGATAGTCTACCGTACTTTCAAAGATTCAAAACGATGGCGGCTTTGATACTCCTCCATCATTGTGTTCTCGCACCAGGGAAGCTTATTCGACAAAACGGCCATAGTTTTCTTGCTCCGATGAACGCAACCCGAAATTTCCGTTGGAAAACGTCAAACAAAAGGAGGAAAAACTGTTGCCCAAAACGGCAGCTGGTTTCTGATTTTGAGGACAAGCTGCTTCTGGTATCCGAATCATGGAAGGGGATTTTGAATGACGGAAGCCATCCCTCCTCTGCATTGAACACACAAGTACCATCGCGTATCAATGCATCGGCAAGAGCTCGAAGGGATAGCACAAGAAGACCCAAAAACCTTTTTTTCCAAAACAGTGCTCGAGCAATGGCTGTCAACCTTCGAAATGGCCGTTACAAAAAGTCGTTGGCCACCGGCGATTCGGTCAATTAATCGCGACCAGCAACGACAACGTGATCGAAATATCTGTGCATCAAATCTACGAATTGCGCGTGAGAAGGGAGACAGGGTCAATGCATGGAAAGGAACCGGGCTCATCAACTGCAATTGTTTTCGTCCAGCGAATACTTGCGTTGCTGCGAGGATGGACGTGCGGGATTATGGATTAAGGATTATGAAATAAAATCCTCCGGTTAATCCGCGAAATGCGTGGAAACTACAGAAAACTTTACATCAATATTTATAAAAATAACAATGGAAATAAAATTAATGCCAAGCATCAATTATGATAATACTTTGGAAATGTTGTGTAATTTATGAAAAGAAAAATTGTCGTTTTCGGAAACGATATACGACAATTTCGAAAAAGAAATGTTTTTTTCGGAAAAAAAACTGAAGATTTGGGGAACGCCGTACCATTTTTTTTATTTTTGGAAAAGAAAGTTTTTTTTATTTTAAATAAAGAACTAATTGTGTCGAAAGCCTTGTGTCGTACTTGGAAAAATTTGAGTGAAGTTGATAATGTGTTCGCAATTTTGATAATATAATTAATTTATCCCATTTTTTGGAAACGTTTAGAAGTTTGGAAAAATTGTATTGATTTTGGAAACCCTGGATGGATTTTGGAAACAGTATATTGTTTCCAGTTTGTAAAAAAATTACAATGTTATATTAACATTATGGGTACTCAGACAGAAGCCATGGTTGGGTCGCACTTTGGCAATGCATTCCTGAGCAACAGGTATTAAGTTTTGGGATTTGAAAACAGCGACTGACAAAGTCTGATTTGCAAAACTTCCAAGTAACCCTACACGTTGGGTAAAACGGGTAGTTTTTTGAACAATTTTACATTTTTTTTTCCTTCGGGAATTAACCGGCTAATTTCCTAAATAACATTTTCAAAACCTACACAAATTGTTTCTAACTTTAATGAGTGCATGCAGTCGTCAACCCATTATGTCAGCAAACAAACAAACACCTGCATTTTAACCCTTATCTGTATGCATGGTAATGAATGTGTTTCAAACAGGTGCCGATTACTGCAAATTTGCATAATGATGAGACAAAAAGAATTGTCCAGGCTTGAATAACTAAACTGTACAGGTACACATTTATGGGATCATTTTGAACTGACATGTTCTCTTTCTATTCCAGGGTGGTACAGCCAAATAATTTATCATGGTTTGAAAAAACCTACGAAATTCGGTGAAACCTTTTTTCCGCATCTATAGCTGTAATATTTTTCAATCATATACAGTAGATATGATTTTCAAGACCGGGAATTCGTAAAATAAATTGTGAAAAATAATCAACGCCCAATGAAATTTTTACGTACATGTAGGCCTACTTTCTTAAAAACAACTTAGAACTGGCTTTATTAAGCAAAACAAAATTTGGTTTCGAAATTTGACAAAATGATAGCTGTAACCATACAAAATGAACCTGAAAATAGGGAACAAATCATAACTTCGATTTCCCACACAACTACAGAAATAAAGTACCCAACAAGCTTTCATAAATTCTATGGATACTTTTTCTCAGAAAACAACTACCAATTCGAGGTGAAAATTAAATCGAAAAATGCCAAAAATTTCTTAACCTGATGTTGCGGGGAGGATGAGGGGGGGGGGAGTGAGATAATGCATACCTAGAGGGAAATCGTGATGTACCAAAAACATTAAAAAAAAGCCTCTCACCATCCCAGAATACTTCATATTTCATGTGCCTAAAGGGAGATTTGCCAAAATCTTAAGTGAGAGAAATCAATCTTCTCTAACCTTGAAATTTCCCCCGACTTAAAAATGGCACACAAATATAAGTGACAGCTGGGAACTTGGCACCGAGCGCCAATAGCAGCCTACGTAACAGAAAATAAGTTCCATGTCCTCAAGTATCCGCCATCTACGTGGCCTCTATCACAGCCGATGTGCCTCTATACTCTATACAGTATGGTAAATTCGATTGGAAGAAAATGAGTTCAAGCAAACTACGCAAATAGATTGTGCATTTGTATGAACAAGAGCAGTTTAGCGACTTAAACATCTGAATATTTTCATTCAACTTTTGTCCCCTCATTTGATTTTCTGAAGAGTTGAAGACTGCAAGACTATCTGAAACCTGGCAATACCCCATTCATACATAAATAGTTTATAAATGTAATTTTTAATTTTCAAATTTGTTCCATCTAGATCAAATTTTCTAAAAAAATTCAATGAATTTAATGACCTATTTTAAGTAGGCTATATAAGATCAATTTCTGTACGAACGATCATCAAGCACCTATCATCAAGAAAATAAATCACTCATAAAAAGGTTAGAATGATCAGATTTTAGGATAGCGATTCATTCCAGCTAGCAGGAAAGCTAATCCAACTTCTTCAAACAGGCACCGAAATGCACGAGTTAATATACGGTATACGTATTATCAGATTCGCTTTGGAAAACAAACCAGTTATAAATAGCATGCGACACAATGAAAAATAATAGCGGACATAATGGGACTAATGAGTCTGCCGGATGCTTTATATTTACGAGACGTTTAAAAATTATACTTGACATTTGCTTTGCTATAGTAACGATAGTCGGTCTGGGAACAAAGAATCAGAACTAAAAACGCAATGCCCATAGTTTGGAATATTGCACCACGAATTGAAGCATGTTTTCGTGAGACAAATACCGGAACCGATTACGTTTAGTTTTGCAAACGTAAGTTTCGATCCTTGATCAACCTAGAGGACTTGAACTGCTAAGGGTCCCAAACACGCCCTTCACATATTAACAGAAATCGAGCATTACAGGTGGTGATGTCACCGTGCTATCAGAAATACCACGCAGCTGAAATCACTCCAGTACTGTATACCGCATGTTTTTGTAAACAGCAAATCAACGAAATTGGCACTTACATGTACATACTGTAGTTACATTTCCTGCGCAAGCCAAATATTACAGCAGGAATATGGGAAGTTTCTTTTAAAAAGCTGGCTCTCTTTAGCATTACACCAGCTAACAGGTGCTAGTTCAAAATTCGCGAAAAGCTTGGTGCGAGAAACAGTTTATGGACAGGAAACAAGAAATTGACTTCGTACATAGCACAAGCAGCTGATATAGACGCACTCTTGCAAAATACTATAAACGTTTGAGTACGATATCTCATTGAGCCCCATACTTCCGTTACCAATACAACAACCATTTTGATTGTTTACCATTACACACCACTCAAGAATTTCTACGTATTACTCGAGTATTTACCAACCGGAATGGTTCCTCTACAAATTGGCCACGATCTCTTCCTCCTTTTCATGCTTCCTATCTCCTATTCTGTCGTATATTTTTGGGTGGGCGCAATCAGCCCATAGTAGCATTTGTGCCCCAATACACTCTCATACATATTCAGGGTGGCCACACAATTTTAATTTTCAATTTCCCTGACCAAAACTTACTCGTTAATGCAAATAAATTTTTTTGTCATAATGAAAAATAAAATAACAATTGCAATGAGAAGCTTGGCAAAACACTACATTTTGTTACAAGTCTAGCTGAAGAGGATTGGGGATGGAGCTTCTAGCAGACTGAGTGCAGGGACACCTTGACCACTCACAAATTTCCATGACTTCCATGACCACTTTTTTTCCCCCTGACTTTTCCCTGACCTGTGGGTACCCTGATATTTGTCACGATGAGTGGTTTGTTTTCGCTTCTGAAACTAGTGGCAAATAAAACGAAAGTAGCTGACACACCTCCACCTACCAGTTGAATAATCAAAACGCAATGACTAACGAGAGGTGACATGCCGCTTGGCAAATTTTTGATTAATGCGCATGACAATGCTGCTTGTCCAAAATATACCGGTCGAATGACCAGTCCGATGGGGGAAAGGGGAGGAAATCAACTTTTTTTGTCAGCATTTTCATAATCGCTTCATTGCGTGCACTCCCTTGGAGGCACCTTTCCCCAAAACGTTCTACTCAGGTTTATCAGCCGAGCTTCTCCCAGGGTCAATTTCGTATCGGCTTTATCATATTTGCCCAGATTACTTCATCGCGTTACTATACGACGAGAAGCGTGCACGAATGTTATCGAACACCTCACTGTCCTCACTTCGAGACTGTTTTTTTTTCAAAGTTGCCAGGACAGTTCCTCCAAAAATCGGTCTGTCGGTCACGAACATGCAGCTTAAATTTCCTGTCACTTTCTCCCCCATTCCCCCAAAGAAAGACCTGGCGACCCACTTCGGTATTTCTCGAAGGTGGAGAGAGGCTCTGTCTGTCTGTCTTTCACTGCTTTCAGTTTACTGTCGTCGTAGTTTTTAGCACAACGAGAAGCGAGCAAATTGGCCGAAATAAACGGAACGAGACAGCAAAATGGAACGTTTTTTTTGTGGAGAGATATCACACATGCACCGACGGAAAGTTGCTTGTCAAAAGCCAATTAGCGGTGTTTAAAACGAGCCATCAGGCTTAATTCGAGCTTACCTTGAAACCATTCGGCGACCTGAACGCAAGTCCATTCTTGGACACGGACGTAAGCCATTTCCCATGACAGTAAGCGTGATTAGAAGAGCAGTTTTTTCCGAGGAGACATCAGCGCGAACAGCAGCAGCATTTTTCGAACGGCAGACGGCAAGATACGATGGAAGGCGTGGCTAAAGTGACGTCATCTGGGGGGGGAGAAGAGGCCACGCCCACCCCTGTCTGAAATCGACGGAAAGTCACGTCGCAAATCGTTTATTTTTGGAATGGCTGGTTTTCGGCCGACTCGAACGAAAAATATAATCGAGAGCACGCGCTTTTTAACCTTGAAAACTACGGGAGTTGCACTGATCGAATCAAATTCATGACTGTGATACAGGCCCATGCTGAGGATGCGAACACCTAGAGTGCTCTCTACGAACACCTAGAGTGCTCTCTACGAACACCATGTCACCAGCGCCATCATGCGGAGCTTTTCAACACTCCAACCCAGCTAAAATAAATAGAAATTTGACTATGGGCAGATGCTGCGATGACAATACTGTGACGTTACAGACATTAAATGAACGTACAAATTAAGCAGTGGATAAATGCAAATAAGTTACGTAATAAATGTCAAAATTAATAGGGATAATAGCTACTTAGACAGAGGCTTTGTGAATGCCGTTATTGGCACTCGTGATGTCACGTGCACAAAATTGACAATTTGTTTGTCGGTGTTTTTAAACCAATCGATGCTTTACCTTTACACACGTGACGTCGACGACTGCCAAAAGTCCCAATCGTAAGGCTCTATCTGAGTATCCTTATTAGTATTTCCCGATTGTTAAAACTACAGTATGCTGTACGCAGTCTACGGCATGACAGAGTAGCCAAGATATGATCGGATATTTTCTAAATTGTAATTAAAGATTTCAGTTTTTTCGAATCTTTGTTTTGCAAAATCTAGCTTTGAGATAAACAAATTGGTGCGCAATCCAAAAATGTAGTTAATATTCATAACTCAATAGCATATGTCTTAATGCATTTAATGTGATTTGTGACCAAAATAAAAAGTCAACCCTTCTACAGTTTCACCAAAAGCGAATAAAACTATAATAAAAGTATTAGGTTTCTTTTTGCTTTCAAATATTCTACCAGTACTGTGTCATTTATTTACCTGTAAATATGATTTCAAGTCAAGAAATTGTAAATACGCTAAAGCTCGCGTAAAAAATACAAGGAAAACGGCGAGAAAAAAAACGAAAAATTCTAAAAGTTAGGTAAGATTATATACAAAAATTCTTGGAAATTGGCTCCTGCCCATTTCCTCTCGGTTTTATGACTCACCGAGTAAATCGCCACCATTGACGAATTTCGACTGGTTCACCTTCACATGCGAAAAACCGAACCAGCGGGGGCGCATAGAAAAAAAATACAAAAAAAAGATGGACTTCTCCCACGCGAGAAAAGCCAACGACATGTACCGGCCATTTACAGTAGACCAAGAAATTAAAAACATACCAATTTGATGCCATTTTGAATTAGGTGTGAAAGCAGTGGGGGAACGTCCTACGCACGTTTTGAACTTTAAAAAGTGGATTAAAACTTTTCTTGACTTGCTGCTGAGGGGAAATTCATTAAGGACGTCCTCAAAATTTTCCCAAAATTGTACTCCCCCCTACCCCCTTTCCGCATTGTGCCCGGTCTATCAGGACCCCCTCCTCCCCATTCGAACGTCCGAAACCTAAATAAAATTATATTCGGAAAATTTTGAAAGTTTGCAAATTTGTACTCTGAAAAGGTTGAGAATTTTGCCAATTTCTCCTCGGAATCTGTACTGATACAGTTGAAAATGTACTTTTTATAGATACAAAATGACTTAAATTGTACTTGGGAAAACGTGGAAAATGTTACAAATTTGTCCTCGGGAAAACTTGGAGATTTTTGAAAATTTAATTGTCCTCGAGAAAACGTGGAAAAAATTGTAAAGATCATCTAGGAAAAAGTTGAGAAAAAATCGGCTCGAGAAAAATGAAAATTTGGCAAATTTGTACTGGGGAAATTTGAAAATGGACCCTGAGTTTTTTAAGGGAACTGATTTTATTTGGCCTTTTTTTTTATCAAGGGGACGTCTGAGTTGGTCATACCCCCGTCCATCCCTCTGTCCGCGACTCAACATATCCCCCCTACATGAGGACGTCCTTTTTGAATGGCCCCTGATATGAAAATAAAATTAAAGCTAGGAATTTTTTTTTTTTTAGTTTTTACTGTTGCTCATAGATGTCCTGAATTTAATGATACAAATAAGCCATTATCAGTTAATTTGAAAAACATAATTATTCTGATATGTTATTTGATTTTCGTTTTAATTTACTCATTTCTGGCACATATATAGCCAATCGTTTTTGGTACACTTCGAGAAAGGAAAGAAGGAAAGAAGATAAAAATCCTTTATTTTATATTTTCCCCAAGCGGCACAATTATCAGCCTTGACATTCGTTGTTGACATACATGTAACATTGCATTTGCTTTTTTGTACTGTCAGATTAAATCAACCATTCTCGAATGCTGCTTCATTTTTAACAACAGTAGATTAAAAAGACGTCAATGCCAATGACTGCAATACTTACAGCGTAAAATTATGCTCTTATTGTGAATTAAGAGACCTAGGAACGTCATAATATTAAAACATCTTTTGTAATAAACTGAGTCTTAAGCAAATATCAGTTAAATTCAAGTTCTGTGCAGGATATAAAATGACAATTCTAATTGTAATCTGTCATGTAAAATATGACTATATTCAATAGAATACGATTTAAGTTAATTAAGTATGCAGTAAAATATTTGAATGTTGGTTAACTTTTAAATGGAATTATTATTTTAAACGAATAATGATTAATGAACTGGATAATGTACTATTGGACGGAATGTATGATTCAATACGATTATCGGGTAAAAAACATTTCGATAACGTATTAAATTACTGGCTTATTTAGGACAGAAATACGACGTATATATAAAGAGAGGTCAAATTTTGAATTTAGACGAAAGGTGGATGAAACAATTCCTAACGTTGGTGAAATAATTCAACTAAGCATAATATTTATTTCACTCATTGAATTTCAAAATTTCTCAATTTGCAACCTGAGAAATAATGGCATTTGTGCAAAATAATCACAAAACAGCATTCGCTGCAAAGTTGAACACATGTTCTAGTTTATGTACGTGTAGAAATCTGCGTGAGATCTCTCAAATGTGCCTTTTGTAATTAAATATCGAATTTCAGGATATAAAAGCGACCCCATAAGCAACAAATAGCCAATGAAAACGACAGGTTATATAAGTGTGAAAATTTATACAAAAAAAAATTCAACGCGTTTGGTTAAAAACTCGTCAGTTATCAAATGTTTATTCACGTCTATTTAAAAAAGACCGAGATATTTTTACCTCTTAAGTAAGCTCTCGTATCACAAATAACTATACAAAAATGTCATCTTGACTCATTTCAAAGCACTGCCTCTTGGCAACGTATTGTACGGTGGCGCCACCATGGTGAGCGAATTTCGGTCGATACTCACCCCCATGCATCGGTTAGAAAATCTCAAATGCTACCATTATTCAAGATAGAAAAAGAAAAGCACAGCGATTGATTGCATCAAACTTTGTATGTCGTGACTTACAAATGTCTTATTCTTCTATACTGGTCGTCGTCCCGTTCATCCTGATTTCTTCGTTAGGCGAGAAACTAGATTTACTAGATCTACGATCAAGAAATGAAAACAAATGATTCAAAGGGGAGTATCATCGATTTCCATGACATTTATAAGGGGCCATTCAAATAGGACGTCCTCAAAATTTTCCCAAAATTGGACTCCCCCACCCACCCCCTGTCCGGATTGTAATCGGTCAATCAGGAC
>JAQGBX010001715.1:0-23440 GCA_034698745.1 Megaphyllum sjaelandicum | reverse complement strand
TATTGTTTGCCCGGTAGTTGGCGCTAGTGGTCGGTAATTTAATTTTTTAAATTATAAGTACCAACGAACGCATACCCTATCATACACTGAGATATGAATTATATTACATGGTTTTTAGATGTCACATTTTCGGAGTACAAATTTGCAAAATTTTCCACGTTTTCAGATTACGAATTTGCTAAATTTTCCACGTTTTCCAATTACAAATTAGCTATATTGTCCAAGTTTTTCGCGCACAAATTTGCATAATTTTCAAGGTTTTCCGAGTACTAATTTTCCACATTTTCCGATAACAATATTGCAAAATTTCCCCCACTTTTTGTAAACAGCATGTTTAATTTATATTCGTGAAAATTCCATTTCATGTCAGCTCTGAAGTCTAATTTGCATCATTTCTTCTCAACTCTAAGATATTTTTTGTCTAATTGTAAAACAGTTGGATTTTAAGTTGTAAATTCAGGCTATCCTTGTTTAAATCGAGTGGTTTATTCCCGCCTTTTCCTCCTATCATGAAGTACTGAAAAGTTGACCACTAGAATGCGCCACATGTATCGCGCGCGTGCGCAGAACGATTTGAAAGGGACCTTAGCGTAGCGGCCATCTTGAAGAGCGGACGAATTTTAAGCACTGCTGCCAGATTCATACGCGTGGCTCGGCCAACACTCGGTAGGCCGACTAATTAATTACGTCAATACAAAAAATATGCCGAAATTGACAATTTTGTGAATTACGCATCGCGCGTTATCTCTTAATTCATCTAGAAACGCGATAACACGTGCTTAAAAGTTATCTTAAACGTAATAATAAACGTTCCAATAATCGGGTTTTAAGTTTCAAAACAACGGACGCGTCGTTCGGTCACATTGTCGTTTCATTAATCATTAACTTTCGTGGGATATCGCCGTGCGTTTCGGTTGTTGGTGGAGGTAAGATCTGGATTATTAATTTATTCGAGCGGCTCGATCGTCAGTAAGTTATCTTTTTTTTTAATACGAAGGCGAGAGCGTACTCCGTTCTCGATGGGTTTCGGTTGGCGCGATGTATTTAAAGCGGTTTTTTAACTTCATGTGCGTGTGTGGGTCGGGATTCTAGAACTTTTTTTTGCCTGGAGTGGGCAATATGGCAGGGCACTTGAGGTCAATATTTAAATTCGTAAGCTTTTCGTGACGCAAACATATGCTGACATTGGCATTTAATCGAAAACTCGGAGTCTCGGACAGCTGTTTGTTGCGTTTCATTATAAGGCGTAAATTCAAAATGGGGCTTTCGAAATTCGAAAAAGGGAATTCGGAGCATGTGCCAGTTGGCACGTGACTGCATTCCACGGTTTCGAAAAAGAAAAAATACGAAGAATCCTAACCAATATGAAGCGAGTCAATTTATCGCTTATCTCTGTGTCAATTTAGTAAAATCACGTTTTTAATAATGAAACGCAGGGTTCCCCCAGACCTGGAAAATAGTCAGGGAAGAATGACTTTGTTTTGAAAAGTCAGGGAAATTCTACGTATTCATGTTGTTACGATCAAAAATAAATGCTTTGACTTGCATGGTTAGCCCAGGGCTCATTTGCATGCCTCGTAAAATTTTTTCAACAATTGTAGAGGAAAAATGTGCACGATTTTGAAAATTTACCGAGGCAATATTGTTATGAAAAGTTTGCGTTTGCCAAATTGTCCATGTTTTTTCGTATACAAATTTTCAATCTTTTCGTAATGTAAAATGGCAAGATTTCCGACTGTTTTCGAGTAAAAATTTGTAAAGTTGTCAACAGTTGCCGAGTGCAAATTTGCTAAAATTTTCAACAGTTTCCGAGGACAAATCGGCGCAATTTTCCACTGTTTTTTGAATGCAGATGTGGGGTAAAATTTTGAACATTTTCCGAGGAGAAATTTGCGGTATTCTTTACCTTTTCGGCGTGTAAATGTTCCAAAATGCTCAGCCTTTTCCACGGGGAACAAATATGCAAAACTTGCAACTTCCTATACTGTGAATTTGTAAAGTTTCGACATGTTTTGAATTTGTAAAATTTTGGCATCATTGCTGGGGCGTGGTTGTGGATACCGCCATGAATAATGACTACACAGATCGCGCTTATCTTTAATACTGTCATTAGTATTGGCTATGTATAGGTTTCCCCCATCATTAATCTGGTCTCTAGTATTGACCATGTATAGGTTTCATCCCCCATAGACAACACTGTTATTCAAATTTTACAATGTGCGCCACGACGAGCACGCGCATGCGCAGAATGACTGCAATACAACTGTACGCAGATACGCGTTTCTGGGTTTAATATTTTCATGACTAACCTTTTTCAAATGCTGAAATAAACACTTTACTTTCTGCTTGCCTGCAACCTCGTAGTGAATGAGCCAGATGTTCTTGGATTTCGTCAGTTATTTGAATTTTACAATTGATGTTGATGATGGATTACACCCCCTTACCACATGGTATTTATTTACTGATACATGTAGTAGGATACTGAGTTGAGTTGAATTGAATTGATGTTACGCCCAATTCTTAGAGGCGTATTGGCGTGGAAAATTAGATGCACCATAGATTTTTGTCCTTTTCTGTTCAACTCGAAAAGGAAAAATATACAGTACAATTTGCGATTGCAACGAACTTATCACGTAAGTCCACCTCGTCTAAATCTTGAAGCATCCGCTAGAATTTGAGATAACTTTACGACATATAAACTGAAAAGTTTTTCAAGTCAAATTCCTCCGGATGACAATTCAATGCAACTCATACAGCAAGCTGGTTTAGTCCCGTGAATCATTTGTCGTGAATCTCGAAACAAAGCTTTAATGGATCAAATTTAGGAAACGGAAAAGTACGAGGAATGTTCACTAAGTTTTCGCATTCGTTTGAAAAAAAAATGTCGTTATGGATTTTGTCGGAAAAGTTCTTCCAACATTCCCGAACACATTTCAACGTTAAAATATGTTTCTAAAATTACGAGTGCTTAAAATTGAGCGAGGGAAATACACTCGCTATATAGGCTACCGAAAATGCAATGAACAAAATGGACATTTATTTAAATAATTGATTACGTGCATTTCTCTAAAAAAAATTAACTAAAATCCATACAGCCGTTTAAAAAAAAAAATGCGAAATTTGTTCGAAACCACATTGTTCCCCATTACATGGAAAACCTGTAAAAGTCAGGGAACCTGAAAATGACCTGGAAAAGCCCGGGAAGAATGGTTAGTTTTTATAAACTCAGGGAAATTCAACGCAGTCCTGGCGATCAAAAATCAACACTTCTACAAGGTTAGCTCAGGGCCCATTTTCCGAGTATAGGAATTTGCAAAAAAATTGAACATTTTCGGAGCACAGATTTGAAAAATTTCCCACTTTTTCCATGTACAAATTTACACAATTTTCCACGTTTTCTGGGTATTAATTTTCAAAATTTTCCACGTTTTCTGTGTACAATTTAGCAAAATTGTCCACGCTATATACACGCTATATAGCGCAAATTTTCAAAATTTTCCACTTTCCCTGAGTAAAAATTAGCAAAATTGTCCACGTTTTCCCTGCACAAATGTTCAAAATTCTCCTGGTTTTCCTAGTACAAATGATCCACTTTTTCCGATTACAAAATTGCCAAAATTTTTCACTTTTTCCGAGCACAAATTTTAAACATTTTCCGAATACAAAATTTTCACGCAATTTTTTTTTTTTAAATTAAAAAAAAAAATTCTATGTTAATTTTAAAAATTGTCGTTTAGTAAATTTAAAAAAAAAACATTTTCTAGTGACAGTTTTTTGGAAAATATGTAAATTTTTCACGTTGTCATTGGTCAGGGAAATCTTCTTACAACCTGATAAAGTCAAGGAATTTGGAAATGAAATTTCTGGGGAACCCTGAATCAAAAATACGCGGCATGCCATTGAAGTTCAAAATTAAGTTTGGACTTATTTCATCAAATTTTAATAAATAAACGGGGACATTTGAGGGTAAAAGTGATAAACGACCTGATACAAATATAAAGGCTGCATGTCGGGACAATTTTATTTTCAACAAATATTGGTTTCCTCCCCCCTTCCCCAATGCTCGTCTAATAAAGGTGCTAAACAAATTTTGCGAATGCACCTTAATTCGCCATGCTATTTTTCTATTAATTTGTTCAAATGTCGCCATCTTTGATGTAAACGATAAAAAAGTACAGTTTGATCACAGTTACATTACGGAAGCTGGATGCAGTCATGCGCGTACTGTAGCTGCGAAGGCATGCAACATTTACATTTGTACCTTTCAAAACAACCTGAGTATGAATCATCCTTCGGTTACTAAGATCAGACAAAAAAATCAAGGAAGATAAAAAAAATGTAGGTTACGCAATCGGGAGATAAGAACGATGTAGACCCACGACTAGCCTTATATTTACCCCTTTTGTTTTTTAGGGTGAATGACCCATCGAGTCGATTATTCGGTAATTTTTCGACTGACTGTTTGACCGAGGAAGTGCATGCAATGGCCTTAAAACGGTTAATGGAAGCAATTTTTAACTCGTTTACCCGAGAAAAAGGCGTTGAAAATACGACCTAAAATTAATAAAAATGACCGCAAAAAAAACATAAGCACGGGAGCGAAGATGTGAGCGGTTATGGGACGTATAAAAGCGGAAAAATGCAATGACCAGAGGTTTTTTTTTTGAAAAAATCTCCTTTTTGATGGGGGCAAATTTTGTTTGCGAGTGTATTTCCCCCTCCAGGGTTCCCTGGAGGTTTCCTGGAAAAGTCAGGAAACTTGAAAATAATCTGGAAAAGTCAGAGGAGAATGACTTAATTTGAAAAAGTCAGGGAAATTCATCGTAGTCAGGTATAAATTTGAAAAATTGTCAACGTTTTCCGAGAACAAAATGGCAAAATTTTCCACGTTTTCCGAGGACAAAATTGCAAAATTTTCCACGTTTTCCTGTAACAAATTAACAAAATTTTCTACGTTTACCGAGGACAAATTTGCAAAATTTTCCACGTTTTTCGAGGGCAAATTTGCAAAATTTCCCATGTTTTCCGAAGACGATTTAAAATTTCTCCCCGTTTTTCGAGGACAATTTTGCAAAACGTTTAGCAAATGTTTTTTTTTTTTCAATTTTTAACGTTTTTCTATGTAAATTTTTGACATTATCATTGGTCAGGGAAATTTTTTTTCAAAACCTAGAAAAGTCAGGGAAGTTGAAAAAGAAATTTCTGGGGGAACCCTGTTGTAATTTTGCTGATTAATATTATGTTTAATAAGAGCTATATTTAACCCGTACTTTTAAAGAAATTAGCATGCAATCTTCTTATAGACTAGAATGTTTTCTAATGAAGTAACCGTTTCAATGCTAAATGTGAAGTTTGCTAGGGGTCATCATCAAAAAATGAAGAAAATCCAAGAATTAATGTTTCTGCACTTTCCAAAATAGTCCAAACATTTGAAGAAATAACTCGTATCCTCAAACCATTCGCCAATTTCTTCACAGAAGTGGTTATCATAATCAAACTACTACATAAAGCCCCGAGCCAGAACGTTCCATTCAATTATGCTTACAATACATTAAAATTGCTTTCATCTGTGAGTTTGACTGTGATAACTACTTCTGTGAAGAAATCGGCGAATGGTTTGAGGATACAGAGTTATATTTCTTCAAATTCTTGGACTATTTTGGAAATTTCAGAAGCATTAATTAATTCTTGGATTTTCTTCATTTTTTGATGATGACCCCTAGCAAACTTCACATTTAGCGTTGGAACAGTTACTTCATTAGGAAATATTAGTCTAAGTCTAAGAAGATTGGCTAATTTTATTAAAAATACGAGTTAAATATAACTCTCATTAAACAAAATATTAGTCATCAAAATTACAGTACATACTTCACGAAATATTTCAAGTTTTGTTAGTGTCCCATCACTTCTGTTGAACTCATTCTCAAGTTTTCGTGAAACGAATAAATTAGGGTCATCGAGGAAAAAGCGCATTCCTGATTACCGTGAATATCAGTAATAGAAAATGATTTCAATTTTCCTATCCAGACATGCGGATAGCTGATGGGACACCAGTATAATTTCACAAATTGCCAAAATACAAATAATTTTTAAACATGTTTGTCTATAATAACATTTAATTTGAACATACAATGGAAATTAACTAAACAATTTGCTTAAGTTTTCTATTTTCTTTACAAAAAAAAATAGCGGAAAACTTGAGAATGAGTGCACTAGAAGTGATGGGACACTTTAACAAAACTTGAAATATTTCGTGAAGTATGTACTGTAATAGAAAAAATGCCAGAATTAAGGTGCTGAGACCCCTTAGTGCATTATCAATTCTGGTTCTCAAGTTTTCCGCTATTTTTTTTTGTAAAGAAAATAGATAACTTAAGCAAATTGTTTAGTTAATTTCCATTGTATGTTCAAATTAAATGTTATTATAGATACCGTAAACATGTTTAAAAATTATTTGTATTTTGGCAATTTGTGAAATTTTACTAGTGTCCCATCAGTTATGTTAAAAGCAACGTATATTACCCGCATGTCTGGATAGGGAAATTGAAATCATTTTCTATTACTGATATTCACGGTAATCATGAATGCGCTTTTTTCCTCGATGACCCTAATTTATTCGTTTCACGTATATCTGAAATAACAAAACATTTCTCACCCGAGGCATTCGCTGCTCTACTAAATTTTATAGTCAAAAACTTTCGTATTTCGCTCGCAATATAAAAGCAATCCTGTATAAAAGTTTGAAATGCCTCGGGTAAAAAACGCTAATTTTGTAAGTTTTGTGTTTTTCGAGACGAGTGAATGCCCAAGACTTCATGGTACGGATCTTTTTTTGGCTGGAGTTCATGTTGGGTTTTTTTTTCCATCAAAATTTGACCCGATTTTGATTAGCTCCTTGACAGAATTAAAAGTGAGATATCAGAGCCCCGGATGATGTGAACTGGGTTATAATCTGGAAATTGCCAACTTCATTTCGTGACGCTTAGGATTTGTTTCGTTTTTACTTGGGTATTAGAAAAAGATAAAAAAAAGATGCTTTCGCTAGCTGTAGAAAGGGTCGTCTATTTTGGTTTCTCGGTTGCTCGGGGTATATTTAGCAACTCTGTTGCGTCGATTGTGCCTTTTCAAGAACTCTACAAATCTAGCATTTACACCGTGAGTACGTTTTTTGGTGAACTCTCTCTCGTGGGCAGGGTGAATTATGACCGTTGTTTGGAGATAACTTAATTCGCAAGGTTTATTAAATGTCCCGTTTGTGTACTATACATGTGACGCTTTGAATTACGCGGCGTGGTCTCGAGATTTTTAATCTGAAGGGTTTTTTGGGGATATTTTTGACCATTTGTTTACGATGACTCGACACGATGCGCACATTCTCGTCAGTCAGAGGAGGAACGTTTGTTTCCAAGATTGCTTTTGCATTACTTGGTCAGGGAAATTTTCTCAAATAAAAGCAAAATGCTATTTGTGCACTCAGTCTGCTAGCAGCACTATCTTCAATCCTGTTCAGCTAGACTCGTAACGAAATCTAGTGTTTTGCCAAGCTTCTCGATCGATTGCATTAGTTATTTTATTTTTCATTACATGGATGAGGAAAAAATTCATACGCATTAATGAGTAAGTTTTGGTCGGGGAATTTCGGATTTTAGTCGGGGAAAAGTCAGGGAAATTGCAAAAGAAAATTTTGTGGCCACCCTGGTTTAAAAAAACAAAGTTTCGCGCAAATCTATGGTCGTGTTTCTTTATTTGGGGGAATTATATCCACCGAGCACTTGGAGTCTGGGAAATTCTTGGGAAATTCTTGGGAAATTCAACGCAGTCATGGCGATTCAAAATTACTACTTCTACAAGGTCAGTTTAGGGCCCATTTTCCGAGTAGAAATTTACAACAATTGTCGACATTTTTGGAGTACAAATTTGTAACATAAATGTCAAGTAAATTTTTTTATAACCTGGAAAAGTCGGAGAAGTTGAAAAGGAAATTTCTGGGAGAGCCCCGTTTGAAGTTTTGAGGGATACGTTTTGTGGGGATGTGTTTTAGATGAAAACATGCTGCGTGAGTGTCTCGAGATGATTTTAACGTTGTTGTTTCATGTATGTATCGAGGTTGAGGTCATCATCCGAGCTGCGAATAAAGTATTAGTCATGAACACAAAAACTGTTTTTTGGCCCCTCCAGTTTTTACTAGCGCCATTCTTAGCCCGCTTTCGTAGTCCTGGATGCGATCACTAACCGATTTGTGTTGATTTTGTGCAGGCTTTGGGCGGGTCCACCCTTAAAGGTCAACCATGCTGCCGTCAAAATCATCCAACAAGTCCATCCGGAAGTTGGAACGACCGCGGCCGTTGAAGTGGATGGCGGAAGGAAGAACTTCACCCACACTCACGTCGGCAAATGAACGTAAGGGAGCAGTTTACGAGGACAAATTTGAGAAATTTTCAACAGTTTCCGAGAACAACTTTGCAAAATTCCCAACAGTTTCCGGGGACAAATTTGCAAAATGTTCAACTGTTTTCAAGTTTTGAAGTGCAGATTTGCAAATTTTCCAACTGTTTTCGAGCGGAAATTAATTTGCAAATTTAAAACAGTTTCCAAGGACAAATTTGCAAATTTTCAACAGTTTCCGAAGACAAATTTGCAAAATTTTCTAGTGTTGATGTACAGATTTGTAAAATTTTCAACAGTTTCCGAGAACAAATTTGTGAAATTTCCAACAGTTTTCTAGGACAAATTTGCCAAATTTTCAGTTGTTTTCAAGTCTTGAAGTACAGATTTGTGAAATTTCGGCTGTTTTAGACTGTTTCAAATTTTCAACTGTTTTCAAGTCTTGATGTACAGATTTGTTAAATTTTCAACTGTTTTCGAACAGTTTTCTAGGACAAATTTCAAAATTTTTTAACTATTTTCAAGTCTTGAAGTACAGATTTGTGAAATTTTCAACTGTTTTCAAGTCGTGATGTACAGATTTGTGAAATTTTCAACTGTTTTCGAGTCTTGTTATTTCAACAGGTTTCTAGGGAGATTTTGCAAAATTTACAACAGATTCCGAGAACAAATTTTCAAAATTTCCAACAGTTTCCGAGAACAAATTTGCAAAATTTCCAACAGTTTCCGACAAATTTTAAAAATTTCAAACCGTTTCCGAGGACAAATGTGCAAAATTTACAACTTTTTTTCAAGTCTTAAAATTGTCTACTGTATTCAAGGGGAAAAAGTTTTCCACCTTTTTAGAGCAAAGTTTTCTACAATTTTCCGAATGCACATTTTTCTGCGTTGATTTTCAACAGTTTTCGAAAAAATTGGCTTTAAAAAATTTGCAAAATACTGAATTATTGTCCAGTGTCGATTTTGAAAAAATTGTGGATGACATTGACTTATGTCAAAATTTTGACATAGTCATTGGTCGGGGAAATTTGTTTAAAAGCCTGGAAAAGTCATGGAAGTTGAATATGAAATTTCTGGGGGAAATCGAGAAATTATATGATTGAACTGAAATTTTATATTTTTTGGCCACTGCTTATAAACTGCAGTGCTGCTCCTTTTATTATTACAGTGGGTGATGAAGTTATATTTGATTTGGAAACTCTGATAAAACATTTGAATAATGCAAACATCGATAATTCCATTAACGCGGGCATTCTGAAACTATGCCTCGATCTCAAGAATTACGGCGGCATCCTCGAAAGTAGAAATACGGGTGAGTAACGTATAAAGAAAATCCTCTTGATTTTTATTTTTATAAAAATGCATTCACGTTTTAAAACAATATCTTTGCCGATTTCAGTCCAATTGGATCGTTACTTCAATGTTCTTCGAAATGCGGCACGGGACGAACGCATCGATACGGTCAGCCGCTTGCACCTTCTCGAAATCATCGAGTTGAGAGCCTCTGGTTGGAAGGGAAATGAAAACGTCGACAATTATTATAAAAATAAATTGTTCGAAGCTGAGGTAAATCGTAGAAGATGACCCCTGTTCGGCAGAACGCTCGACTGAGCCGCAGCCTCTGTTCCTCTCGGTCAGTTAATTCGTCATACTATTTCGTTCATTTCAGAGCATGGAAAGAAATTCAAACGCTGCCATTCCCATGTCGCCATTGTCCACTTCGGCGTACATCATCGTCGACCGGCAGGTCAACTCGATGTCCAACAATCCCGCCATGCTTCCGCTGATGCCTGTCCCAAATCCTCCACCGCAACAGTCCAGCATCTTAACCCACGGAGAGGTGCTCAAGTCTTCCGGGAAATACACCAAACCCACAAAGTGAGCGCATTAAGTCAACCCCTTTCACAGAAAATTTCAGTGCTTCGGTTTTCTCGAATTTGTTTTGAGAAGCTCTTGTCCATGAATCCTCGATCGCAGGATGAAGCATAAAGTCGGTCGCAACTATCGTAGGAGCATTCTCCTGAAAATTGGCTCGATCCGCCCTTACTGCATGGAATTTGTTTTTCATTAGGGGCAATTCAAAAAGGATATCCTCAAAATTTCCCCAAAATCGGACTTCCCCTTACCCTCTGTCTGCATTGTGTCCAGTTGATTCCCCACCCCCTATTCAGACGTCTAAAACTTTAAAAAAATTGCATTTGGAAAATTTTGAAAGTTATGCAAATTTGTACTCGAAAAACGTAAATTTTGTACTCTGAAAAGGTTGCTAATTTTCCCAATTTGTCCTTAGATTTGTTGAAAATTTTGCAAATTTCTGTTCGGAAACTGTTGACAATTTTACAAATCTTTACTCTAAAACAGTTGAAAATGTGGAAGATTTGTACTTAAGGAAAACGTGAAAAATGTTGCAAATATGTCCTCGGAAAAGGTTGAAAATTTTGCTGAATGTACCCTGTTCACTGACTCGCAATTTATAACCCATTGTGCTCAAATTCCCTTTTAATTCGGAAACTGATTTTATTTGGCATTTTTTTTATTGAGTTGACGTTCGAGTTGGTCGTACCCCCTCCCTCCCCCTGTCCACATTGGGTCCGTGACTCAAACTATCCCCTACCCCCACCCCCTACATGAGGACGTCCTTTTTGAATGGCCCCTTAGGGATTATTTTTAATTTGTTTTTATTTTAAATAAATCTGAAAATGTAAATTAAATTATGTATCTTGAGTCAAAATGCACAATTATAGAAAAATTAATAGAAAAAAATCAATTATGTAAAATTACCAAATGTTGAGGTATTTACCTCAGAAAAGATAATATGCTTTTACATAAAACATTTGTTTGATGTAAAAGCATATTATCGTACGATGACCGAGAACTGTTCCGAATATTTTCTTTTTGTTGTTCAACTATATATCAATTTGTAGCCGAAAAAATATTCTGAAATTCACCCAGAAATCTAGATTGGATACTCGTTTATGTCGCACGTTTTGCTTTCTATTGTTACGTTTGTAAAGTAGCAGAATTATTATTTTCTGATTCGCCGAATTTTTTTTCCGCAGGATTCCCGCGAAAAATTACTTCAAAGACGAAATCGTGATACGAAATTCTGATTCTGGAAAAGGTAAATATTCCGTCTTTCGATAGTTTTGTTTTCTCCTCGATTTGTAATATTTTTTAATAATTTACTACTACGATCTTCTGTGAAGTGATGGGAATTAAAGGCCGCAGGGTGCACATGATCGAGGAGTTGAGTGGGACGATTGTGTCCTTTCAAAGAGGTATGCCCCCGCAGCATGCCTCTGGCGTGTCAATTGAGCAGTTTTGCCACAAAACCAAAGTAACAACTCGTAACAAGTTTGAAACTCTGATAACGTTGAATTTGCATTTTGGCATGAACGCAGATCGATGATGTGGCCAACATCGTGATTCGAATGAATTAATAACTATCTATTCGAAACCTAAAATACTTTGAAAATTATTGCATTTGCTCCGATTTTAAACATTACAAATTGTTCAGAATTTTGATTGTGCGCAAATTTTGAATATTCGTGCGACTATTTGTAGTTCGTATTTTTAACAAACTTTAACGAGTCTTTTCACTCTTTTGAAAAACTTGAATGTGGGGACGAAAATAACGGGGTTTAGTGAGGTCAAAGGCCATTTTATGCCTCTTTATAAAAAATTCTTTGAAATTCCTGCATTTTTATCCAACTATTGTTTTTTACAAACTACAATTGGTCTCACGATCATAACATTTAAAAAATGTTACGATCGTTCAAACTTTTTTTCATTTGCAAATTTTAAATATTTGCTCGACTGATTGTAGTTCGTATGTTTATAACCAACATTTTTAACAACAGCCTTTCTGCTCTTTTGAAAAACCAGAAAGTGGACAGGGTTGCCCCAGACCTGGAACACCTGGAAAAGTCAGGGAACTTGAAAATTCTGGGAAAGTCAGGGAATAATGGCTTATTTTAAAAAGTCGTCGTTAGTGAATTTTGAAAAATTTTTTCCTGTGTCGATTTTAAAAAATATGTTAATTTTTCACGTTGTCTTTGGTCAGGGAATTTTTTTTCAAACCTGGGAAGGCCAGGGAAATTAAAAATGAAATTTCTGGGGTAACCCTGGTGGTGCCCAAGAAAATTTGGTTTAGTGGGGTCAAATGTTGTATCACGTATAATTACATATTCCAAGTTCTCACTCAATATTTACCGTTACAGTGTTTGATGTTTAGCTCCGTGTATTTACTAAACGTTGTGCTCGAAACTAGAATTTCCGGACGTAATATTTGCAGTTATAAGTGAAATACGTAGTGTATAATCGGTAAACTTTATGCATTTTACTCGTCGTTTATAATTAACCTTTTATGACTAATCGAGACTTAAGTAAAAAGTAGTTAGGGTGCTTTTAACGGCTTGCTTTTGTTTTCTCGTCGCTTTTGTGTCCATCGTGCATGGCCTGTTGTTTTTGTCGGAGTGCCGCTCTCCATCGCTGTTCATTTCTGTCTTTCACAGTGGCGCAAGGAGCAAAAGACAGATTAGTACAAATAACTGGGCCCTCCGAAGATTCCATCGGGTAAAAAATGTTTTACTTTAGCGAACTTACTCGTGCGACTAAAACTATGGTAAAATATGTGACACAAGTTTTTCTTAAAGCCGGTCATACGAGGAAAGTTATGTCTGGAAAAGTCAAGCGCGTATTTCTGAGCATTTTACTAACCGTGGCTTTTAAAATGGAAAAGTTCAAACTGAAAGCAATTAGACTTTATTTATATTTTTGTAATTGACAAATTAAAACATTTCATTTCTCGTAATTCACATTCTAAAAAAATTTTTCAACATGCCGTATTTCCAGATAACTTTCCTCGTGTATGACCGGCTTAACGTTTTATTTGCAGTTTTTGCCTCCTTTAAGGGTGTCATTTTTTTGACAATTTTATTTTAATTTTTTTTAATTGGATAAATTTTGAAATGCAATGCATGTAACTGCTCGCGAATTATTTAGATAATTAGTCGTTAGTTTAAAAATGAAGGGAGGAAATTTAGCGGCAGCTGCGAGTGGAAGGAATTGTTTCAGAAATATAGAAATGGAAATTTTTAGAAAGTTTATATTATAGAATTTGGGGTATTCGTGCATTGTTTTTGATACGACGCCTAATTTAACATTTTTCCAGTAAATGTTTGCAGAATTTTCACTAATTTCTAAAGACAAACTTGCTTAATTTTGCACCGTTTTCGGGCTGCTTAATTTTTCAAAATTTTTAACAGATTCCGAGGACAAATTTGCAAAATTCTCAGCTTTTTCTGAGTGCATATTTTTTAAATCTTTTACGTTTTCCGAATACAAATTTATGAAATTGTCATGCTAATTTTGTAAAAATTTGTATATTCGGAAAATGTAGATTTAAAAGATATGCACTCTAAAAAAGCTGAGAAATTTCCAAAATTCTCGGCATTTTCAGAGTACATGTTTTCTAAATCTTTGGCATTTTCCGAATACAAATTTGTCACATTTTCAAAAATGTTCATGCTAGTTTTTTAAACTATCTTTTAAAAGTATTGAATATTGTGTTGTGTTTTTGCAAAATTGTGGATAACATCGGCATACGTGTAAGCTATGTCAGGGAAATTTGTTCAAAGACCTAGAAAAGTCTGGGAAAATGATTCCTAAATCAAAATTATTCCAATGCTACGTTTAGATTTTATTTTGCTCAATTCAAACTGTGCAAATTGATATTCACTCGTTATCATTATCTTTTCCCGTTTAGGATTTTTTTTTCTTATCCCCTCGTTGGTCGAGCTGATGTTGCTTAAACTAACTTTTGGCTAATTTGTGACGCATAGTTTGGGGAGTAGGCATACATTCGCACGCATTTTGGTGTAATGGGACTCAAAAAATCGCCTAAAATTCATTATGGTTTAATTAGTTTTTATTATTACTAACATACTGGTCTCTTATCGTAAAAATCCTCGGCAAAAAGCACCTTCGGAATAAAACGCTCAAGATACTTGTCCAGTGTTCCCCCAAACCAAGAAATAGCCAGGGAACTTGAAAATGTGTGGAAAAGAATGCCTTATTTTGAAGAATGTCAGGGAAATTCAACGTATTAATGTTGTCACGATCAAAAATTGTTTCCTCGCGGTTAGCTCGGGGTACATTTTGCAAAATATTTTAAAATTTTCCTAGTACAAATTTAAGCAATAATGTCACCATAATCTTGGCTTAAATTTGCAAAATTTACAACAGTTTTTCAGGACAATTTCCATACTTTTCGTATTATAAATTTGCAAGATTTCCAACCTTTTCCAGCACAAATTTGCTAAACTTTTAACGACTTTCGAATACTGATTTGTAAATTTATTTGCGTTTTTCTGTCATAATTTTGGATGCTCTTCGAAACTGTCATTGGTAAATTTTGCTAACTATTGAATAATGTCCCGTGTCGATTTTTCAAAATTGTTGATAACATCGACCTATGTTAATTTTAACATTGTTATTGGTCAGGGAAATTTGTTAAAAAAACGTGGAAAAGGCAGGGAAGTTGAAAATGAATTTATTTCGCCCAATGATTTGTCCTTTTTTTAATATCTTTTCAGTCGTGCGAGGCAGCTCGTTGAAGATACCATTCGACGAAACACATCCCCGATAAGGGTATTTAATCATCCTTGAGTTATTGAAAGGCCTTATACCATTTGGCTGCTAAATGCGCTCACTTTTATTAACAGGAAAGGCCGAATCCGTTGCAGACGTCGGAATCTGCGTCCAACGTCCGAAACATAATACAAAGATGCGACAGCGACATCCTTGGATGCCGTCCTTCTCTGATGCACAGCTTCTCCATGAACGACGCGTCCATCGGCGAGTATCAGTATACGGTAAATGCGGGCAACGGCACGCTCAAGCTATCGGGAAGCAGGCTGGACATCGTCAGGGTAGGTTGCTCGAGGTTTGACTTTTGAAAAACGATTCAGTCGAATTACAGTATTTGAGTAATCCCCTCGTTTTCATTTAGACCGCAAAATTGGTGCTCGAAGAGTACTTTGCCGGTGATGCGAAACGTACATTACACGAGGTGAGGGAGTTGCCGTTATTATTGTTCAGGGTTCCCCCAAAACCTGGCAAAGTCAGGGATGAATGATTTGTTTTGAAAAAGTCAGGGAAGTTCAACTTATTAATGTTGTCACAATCCAAAATGAATGCTTCTACGTCGCAAAATTTTCAGCCGTTACCAAATGCATATTTGCAACAAATTTGTAACAGTTTCCCCGGACAAATTTGCAAAATTTTCAGCAGTTACCGAATGCATATTTGCAAAATTATCCAGGTTTTCCGAGTTACTCATTTGCGAAATTTTCCGCGTTTTCCTAGTACAGATTTGCAAAATTTTCCACATGTTTTCAAGATTTCTAACCTTTTCCAGGCACTAATTTGCAATATTTTTAAAATTATCGTTAAATTTTGCAAAATATTGAACAACTTTCTCTTTTGATTTTACATAATCGTGCGTATTTTTCACGCATCGAAGAATTATTCAGAATATCGAAGAGTTTTCAAAATGGCCAACAAAAATGTTAATTTTGACATTGTCTCGTTCAGGGATGTGTATTTTTAAAACCCGGAGAAGTCATGGAATTTGAATATAAAATTTTCTGGGGGGGGGGAGGGATCCCTGTTATTGCGTTACGTTGGACAGGGTTCCCCCAGATCTGGAAAACCTGGAAAAGTCAGGGAACTTGAAAATGTCAGGAAAATTCAACGCAGTCATGATGACGATCCAAAATTGATACTTTCCAGAAGCTTAGCTCAGGATCCAAAAATTTTCAAACTTTTCCACGTTTTCAAGTACAAATTTTCAAAATTCTCCTGGTTATCCGAGTACTAATTTTTCACATTATTTGAAAAAAAAAATTTTAAAAAAATTATACGTTAATTTTCACAATTGTTATTAGTAAATTTAAAAAAAAAAAAACATTTTCCAGTGTCAATCCAGACTTAGAAAGCAAATCTCTCCTTCGGTTTTTTTCGAAACTTTGCTCGAATGCCTTTAGAAGTCAATGATGCTCTTTTTAATCAAGTCGCTCGTTTTTATTCTTTTGAAAGTCCGTCGAAGACGAAGATTTCGCCGACTACGACGATGATCAATCCACTGGCGACCCTCACGAACTTACTCCCACTTTCCAAGCGCACGAGGACCTCGGTAGAATACCCCTGAGCACCAGCACCCCCAAACCCGCTGCCCTTTGGATGGAACGCAACGGTCATCGCCTCAGCAAGTCGTCACGAATCACCGGTCGGTGCCTGAGTCACGATTCGACCCCCGAATCGGACGAAGAAGCTTACAAGAAGCTGGCCATCACCGGAGATGACGAGGACGGCGACGAGGATGACAGCGACGACAACCTCGATGGTAAAGTGTACAAGACTGGGGTGGCGATCGCGACCGTGGCTAATCGCTTCCCCGTCAACGGATCCAAGCCCTTTTACGTCTACACCAGGGACTTTTTGCTGGAGTGCGCAAAATCGCCGTATTCACGGTCCATCCCCAAAGACCTGCCAAAAATCATCCTCGAATACACCTCCATTCTGAACAAGGTATGCATCGAGCACATTTTAAGACATTGGCTCGTTCTAATTATTACGGGGATCACTTGGTCCCTAATCTTATCTCCTTTGAAAAATGACCGTTAATAATATATATCTCGAGAGTAATAATATCTCTTGAAAATTTGTTCGTTCTGATGAATAATACAGGGTTCCCCCAGACCTGGAAAAGCTGGAAAAGTCAGGGAGTAATGGCTTATTTTTAAAACATCAGGGAAATTCAATGTGGTCGTGTTGTTGCGATCCAAAATTGATTCTTCTATTTTCTACGTTGAATTCCATTTTCCACGTTTTCCAAGAACAAAATTTAAAAATTTACCACGTTTTCTATGCACAAATTTGCAACCTTTTCCACGTTTTCCAGGTACAAAATTTATAATTAAGAAACTTCCACGTTTGCCGAGGACAAAATTAATAAAATTTCCCACGTTTTCCGAGCATAAATTTGAAAAATTTTCCACGTTTTCCGAGTATAAAATTAAAAAAATTTCCACGTTTTCCGAGAACAAAATTAAAAACTTTCCCACGTTTAACGAGGACAAAATTAAAAAAAATTCCACGTTTTCAGAGGACAAATGTTTAACATTTGGCGAATAAAAAATTGTTAAATTTTGTGTGTCGATTTTGCAAAATATGTCCATGTATGACATTGTCGTTGGTCAGGGAATTTTTTTTTAAAACCTGGAAAAGTCAGGGAAGTTGACAATGCACTTTCTGGGCGAACCCTGTAGTATCCCAAATGTGCAAGGAAAAATTTCCAAATCGCTACATTCCAGAGGAACAAATATTTTGTGTAAATGAACGAGATTGCTTTGGTATCTTGAGATTACCGAAAAAGTGTTTAATTGGTTTTTGTTTTTTTATTTAATACTGCTTCGCACTCGGAATTGATTTTTATCGGGTTTGTTGACTAAAACAGTTTATTTTCAATTACATGGTACTACAGTGGTCGGTTGTCCCGAACAAATCACAATTTTAATAAATTTCCTTCTAACACAGGGTTCCCACAGACCTGGAAAAGTCAGGAAAGAATTTTTTTTAAAGTCGGGGTCCAAAATTAATGCTTTACGTGGTTAGCTCGGGGTCCATTTGCAAACTTAAAAACAAAAAGTACGAATTTGAAAAATTTTGACAGTTTCTGAAGACTGACGTGCGAAATTTTACACGTTTTCCGAGCACAAATTTGCGAAATTTTCATTTGTTTTCGAGTAGGTCTATAGATTCGTAATATTTTGAACAGTTTCAGATGAAAAATTGGAAAAATTCTCAACTTTTTCAAAGTTGAAATGTTCATTGTTTTCCGAATACAAATATGTGACATTTTCGAAAACGAATGCCCAGGAACTCGATAAATCGTAATATCCAAATTCTAAATTCTCCATACCCTAGGACCGTGACTGGAAATCATAAATCCCCTACAGGGTTCCCCCAGGCCTGGAAAACCTGGAAAAGTCAGGGAACTTAAAAATGACCAGGAAAAGTCAGGGAAAAATGGTTTATTTTGAAAAAATCAGGGAAATTCAACGCAGTCATGGCGATTCAAATTTAGTACTTCCACAAGGTTAGCTCAGGGCCCATTTTCCGGTCAGAAATTTGCACAAATTTTCCACCTTATTTAGAGTATAAATTTGAAAAATTTTCCACGTTTTCCATGTACAAATTAACACAATTTTCCACGTTTTCTGAGTATTAATTTGCAAAAATTTCCACGTTTTCCGAGTACAAAATTAGCAAAATTGTCCGCGTTTTCAGTGTTCAAATTTTCCACATTTTCCGAGTACAAAATTGCTAAATTTCCCACTTTTTCCGAGCAATAATTTTCACATTTTCCGAATACAAAATTTTCCCATTTTAAAAAATTACTAACGCAATTTTTTTTTTAATTTTAAAAACAAATTCTACGTTAATTTTCAAAATTGTTGTTAGTAAATTTAAAAAATATTTTCCAGTGTCAATTTTGGAAAATGTAAATTTTTCACGTTGTCATTGGTCAGGGAATTTTTTTTAAAACCTGGAAAATTCAGGAAAGGTGAAAAAGAAATTTCTGGGGGAACCCTGCCCTATGACGCGAGGTTTTCTCGGTAACGAGGTTCCGCAGCATTACCGGAATTTTGGCGCAACCGGCCACGTACCTGTTCGTTCGATGACTGCTGGATCTAATGTCTAATGATTTTCATTTGCACTTTTCTTTTTAAACGAAGAGCCCGGAATTCTTCGATCCGGTGGCCTATATGAAGAGCGTCGCGGCGTCCCTCCCGTTTTCCAACAGCGGAAGCAGCCTGAGCCACCGGGCCGGATCTTGGGGAAGTCAGGACGCGGAGGACGAGGATCCGCAAGTGTCGTGAGTCGAGGCGTCCGAGCCACTGCAGCCGCGATTGTCCGGTTTCGGACATGCGCCAATGTCCGAAACAAGGAGCAGCGAATGCCAGCCTGCACGAAGCTTCGAGTTTCTGCCAAAACGAGCAAAAATGGCATTTCATTTTTCGAGCGAGTACAGATATAGTCTGGTTGCCACTGCCGGAAATGGTTCCTTTCTTCGCTAATCGGATGGCTCTTTCGAGTGGCCGAAATGTGCCGTACCAGGATGATGCTGCTTCTGCTGGCCACCTGTTTTCCGGTCGTATGCTCTGGTTCCACGCTGCTGCTTGGAAATTTGTTTTAAATTCTTCGTTATAATTTTATTTTATCCCCTCAAGAAAAAAATCTTCCAATCTGTGAAGGTGTGGGTACTTCTTTCCTGATACACCCTATAATTTAGGCGCAATTACGGACCGATTTGATCGTCCTAATTCCCGTAAACCAGGCCAAACGTTTGTCGGCTTGGTTTTGTCCCGCAAAGTGCATTAGCCTTTTCGGGGGTCTATAATTATTAAGATTTTATATACAGCATGGTTCAAAAGTCCGTTGCACCCTCCCCCCCTCATCCCCCAAATCTCAAGAATGGGTGCAAAAATGGTAATTCAGGCAATGGGGGACATATAAGAACCGTGGGGCGCTGAATTTAATGGTGCCCAAAACATATGGTCGGTCCCAAGGCTCATTTCGAGGGTCTTTAGGTCCTATCTCTTAAACGGTGATAGCTACGAAGAAAACGTCAATTAGAAAGTTGTAGGGCGTCGTAAAATTAGTTTAGTGGCTCCATTTTCAACATTTAATTATTATCGATGACCGCGCAACGAATGACTTCTGGGCTTCTTGCACGTTTGCATCCGTGCGTAACACTGCTACATTGCAGGAAAGCTCTAGGACCTGGTTTGTTTTAGTAATCGAGCTTTCATGTAATGTAGAGGTGTTTATGCATGGGTGCAAACGTACGAGAAGCCCAGAAGTCATTCGTTGTGTGGCCATCGATAATTAAATGTCACGAATGGAGCCATTATACTAATTTTTCGACGCCCTACAACTTTCTAATTAACGTTTTCTTCGTAGCTTATTTGTCTGAATTACCATTTTTGTACCCATTCTGGAGATGTGGGGGTGCAACAGACTTTTTAACCACGCTGTGTTTTAGGCGTGACCAATAACTACTGGCCATCTCGTCTTCAGATTTATTTCATAAATCCTGAAGCCTACCGGTGTTACCGGACCCTCGTTGCCATTGCCGAAGCATCGAAGTCACTCGAAAGCCATCCAATTAGCCGTAAAATCCCTCACTATAAAAGCCAAATCCTGGTGGAAAACCAAAAAAATTAACCCTGTGATCATATATTTTAAGGTTCAACGAATGCCAACGATGTAGTTTTATCGTTACTTTGAATGTTTCGAACGCTTTTTAGTTTTCATATTTTTATTATTATCATGTCGTATTTTATTTTATAGGTCAAGATGTTCGTTACGATCCTGGGTACGTTTCCCGGGTTCATCCTGATATTTTCGGGAATAAACGGGCTCGGCACGGGAGGGTCGTACGCCAATACCCGCAATATAGTGAAAATGTGGAAGTTAACACTCGTAATTTTTAATTTTTCCGATGTTTCCGAAATGTGTAAAATTTGGGAAAATTACTGCTTTTTTTTAAAAAAAAATTGTTTAAAAATTTGGAGAAAAAAATGTTTCCGAAATGTTTAAAACTTGGAAAAATTACTCCTTTTTTAAAAAAAATTGTTTACTATTTGGAAAAAAAAATGTTTCAGACTTCGAAAAATTACTCCTTTTTTTAAAAAAAAATTGTTTAAAATTTGGAAAAAAAAATGTACTAACTTAGCAAAAATCAGCCGCTGTCCCGTACGAAGTTTGGTGCCGGACAATTTCTTACTTTTAGTTTTTTTTTTTAATTATTACGTGATTAACCCGAGAAATTTCTCCGAATGCAAAGTTTTTAGGGTGAAATGTTTTAAGGGTTATTCTTGTCATTAATTATGGAATTAATTAATTAATCAATTTTGAGTTACAATTTCATGTAATGAGGCTTGTCACGTTTTTACTACAGCGGGTATTTGGCTTCGTGACCACCTTGACTATCTCCGTACTTGTAATGGTAAATGTTTGGGAGATTGCGAGAAAAACCACTTTTCTTGAATTGAGAAATTTTCCGCATTTCTTGTCAGTTAAAAAAAAGTTAAGAAAATCTGAAAATTAACAAAAATTGGGAAAATTCAATGGTAAATGTTTGGTAAATTTGCACGAAAAAACACTTTACTTGAATTGAGAAATTTTCCACATTTCTTGTCAGTTTTTTAAGAAAAAATTAAGTCAACGTGGAAAAAAAAATGTCTAATTCTGCTTCATATGATAAAGTATTTTTGCATATTTTCGCATTTACTAATTAACCAAAATTTGGGAAAATTTAATGGTAAATGTTTCGGAAATTTGCACGAAAAAACACTTTTTGAATTGAGGAATTTTCCACGTTTTTTGTCAGTTTTTCATTTTATTTTTTAAATGAAGAAACCCTGGAAAATTTGCTTACTATAAAATATAAGTATATTTAAAATATTCTTAAATAATTTAGCATGTATTGCATGTTTGGAAAATTTGCACCAAAGAAAACTTTACTTGAATGAAGAAATTTTCCACATTTTTTGTCAGTTTTTTTTTTTTTTTTTAATGAAGAAACCCTGGAAAATTTGCTTAATATAAAATATTATAATTATATTTAAAATATTCTTAAATATTTTAGCATTTATTAATAAACAAAAACTGGGTAAATTCAATGGTAAAAGTTTTGGAAATTTGCACCAAAAAACTACTTGAATTTAGAAATTTTCCCCATTTCTTGTCAGTTTTCAAAAAAAAAATTTCAGATTTTGATTCATATGATGAAGTATTCTTAAATATTTCCGCATTTACTAATTAACAAAAACTGAGAAAATTCAATTACATCTTTTACAATTACATTCTTTTACGAGTATGCTTTCGATGCCATTTTCTCGAATTTCCAAAATGTGAGAAAAAAACCAAACGCATAAATCTCTTAAAACGTTTCTTAATAGGTGAAATGAACCTTTAATTAAGGTTATTTAATTAAGGTTAATTTGGTTAAAGTTGGGACTCATTACTCGATAACTTTCAAATTTTTACCACGGCAAGTACGGTATATATTGATTCGCCAAATCCGGGAACCTCGATGATCGCAATACAAAAAAGCAATAATCCAAAGCGTAAAAATACTAATATTTTATATTATAGTTAATTCAGCTTTATATTTATATACACAAATATTTATCTTTTTTTTTGTTGTTGAAAGTTTCACGTTTTATACCTTAATTTCGTTGATTAGTCACTCGTCGAATTTAGTCGAGCCGACCATATGCTTATGGGGTACTCATGCATAATGTAAATTTGCGATAATCGCAGCAGCTGTTCGTAACATTTTTTTGTTTTTGTTTATTTCTAGAAATTAGCGCCGAGAAACTTAGGCGAATTGCTCAAATTTTTTTTTTTAATTTCTTGTCGATAAATATACAATTGTCAAATATTAAATTGTAGACGTATGCGAGAAGGCCATCGAGATTATACGAAATATAGAAATGCATCTTGCCAATGAAACTCTTGGGGTTGAAAACATTGCCTCTCTATAAAAGAGTATGTTAAATGCTCCGCATTCGTGCGACTTATCCTAATTAAAATGCATTTTAAATAATACAAGAATATATTGTAAATATATATAAATCCAGTTCATCTTCGTGTCATAACATAACGGCTCGCCATTAATAATAACCTAATATCGTACATCTTTTCTTTCAGACTGCCCAACAATGTAAAATTCAACTGACTAAAGCAGGGTTCCCCCAGACCTGAAAAAGTCAGGGAACTTGAAAATGGCCTGGAATAGTCAAGGAAGAATGGTTTATTTTGAAAAAGTCGGGGAAATTATACTTCTACAAGATTAGCTCATGGCCCATTTTCCGAGTAGAAAGATTTGCAAACTTGTCCACGTTCTATTCTATTCTATTCTATTCTTTACTCTGCAGTCAGTACATAGTACCATGTGGCAGAGGGGATCATCATTCAA
>JAQGBX010001714.1:0-23442 GCA_034698745.1 Megaphyllum sjaelandicum | reverse complement strand
TAGAAACGGTCGAAAAATGGATTTGAAATTTTTTGAAAAATAAGCCATTTTTTTGTTTTTTGTTTTTCTCCATTTTAACACATTTTCAGTCATTTTACAGGGTTCTCAATGCGTTTTTTAGAATCAGCGTGGCGAGACGCGTCGAATGACACCAAAATGGATCGATTTAAAGAACATTGTTTTTCGGTCCAAATCTGAAAAAACACTAAGGGTATAGCCTTCTCATTTTTTCAGATTTTGACCAAATAACAATATTCTCAGAATCGATCCATTGTGGTGTCATTCGAAGCGTCTCGCCACGCTGATTCCAAAAAACGCATCAAAACTTGAGAAAAACGAGTAGAAACGGTCGAAAAATGGATTTGAAATTTTTTGAAAAATAAGCCATTTTTTTGTTTTTTGTTTTTCTCCATTTTAGCACATTTTCAGTCATTTTACAGAGTTCTCGATGCGTTTTTTGGAATCAGCGTGGAGAGACGCGTCGAATGACACCAAAATGGATCGATTTAAAGAATCGAATGAAATTTCAGTTTGTTTGTATTTTTTATTCTGCTGTCTTAATAAAAATAATTCAATCGTATATTTTGTGTCGCCTTATTTTTTTAGGAAGTCAAGGAATGCAAAATAATGGAAAATATTGCAATATAAAAATAGCATAGAAATTAAGGCAATACATATAATGGATTATAATGCAAAACAATGGAAATTATTGCAATATAATTATAGAATAGAAATTAAGGCAAGATAATAGAATATAATGGAAAATAATGGAAAATATTGCAATATAAATATAGCATGGAAAGTAAAGCAAAATAATTGAATTTAATGGATAATAATGCTATACAAATTTAGCATACAATTTTAATAGAAAGAAATAGATAATCAAAAATAATGGAAAGTAATGCGTAATTTTTGTTAAACTTGATTAAATTTAGCGAATATTTTTTGGTGAAATTGGACGAAATTTCGTCAGATTTGGCGAATGTTGGTTTTTTATTTTGAGAGAAAATACTTGGTAAAATTTCTTGAAGTTTGGCGAAATTTCGTAAGATTTGGCAAATGTTTTTCTTTTGATGAAGTTGTGTCGCATTTTGCGAAATTCTATGAAATTTGGCAAATGTCTTTTTTTGAGGAAATATTTAGTGAAATTTCACGAATATATATATTTTTTTATTTGTCGAAAGTTGCATTTGTTTTTTTTTTACTTTGATTTTTTTTCCGGGAAAATTGCATTTTTTTTCGGGAAAATTGCATTTTTTGCTTCTAAGAAATTCCATTTTTTGCTTCTAAGAAATTCCATTTTTTTATTGTTGGGAAAATCGCATTTTTTTCAGGAAAATGGAATTTTTATTGAAGAAAGATTGAATTTTTTCGGGAAAAATGCATTTTTGTTTCGAGGAAGTTCCATTTTTTTGGGGGGGAAAATCGCATTTTTCTTTTTCGAAGAAATTGCATTAAAAAAATTGTTTTCGGGAAAATGGAATCTAGTGGGGGAAAATGTAATTTTCAGTGCTGAAAAATTGAATTTTTTGGGGCGAAAAGTTAATTTTTTTTTTCGGGAAAATGAATTTTTATTGGGTACAAATTTATTTTTAGTGGTGAAAAATAGAATTTTTTGGAGGAAGGAAATTGATTTTTTTGGGAAAATTGCAATTTTATTTTCGGGAAAAATCAATTTTTTTTGGTAGGAAATAACGCATTGATTTGTTGTGAAAAAATTCTAAATTATAATTTAGGATTTTTTCATATTGGGTACAGTCAGTGAACAAAATAAAGAAATTAACATATAAGAATCTAACCAAAACTGAGTTTTTTTTCATGAATAATTAACGTCTGAAGTTCAGAAGTTACAAACAATTTATGTGTTCATCAAACATCGATTTCGGCCATTTGAAGATGCGCACAGGGTCACCACTGACCAAGCTTGGAAACTCCTTATCCTGAAAGAAAATTGCAACGCTGTCGGTTCCAAATTTTAATGACCTATGACTTAACGACAACACGCCTCCAAATTTCACAACCAAATTTCACAACTTTAAAAATAGGTTTTAAATACTAGAGATACATAAATAACAATCGAAAAACACAAAAATATTTTTAAAAAAAATAAAGGATGTGCGGGTATTGAACGTTTTAAAATTCGTATTTCAAATTGGAAGAAAGATTTGTTTAAAAGATATAACAATTTCAAAAATTTGAATTTACTGATTACGGGTTTCTATGAAAATTACTAGCAAAATCTGTCTTACTTTGTGTTTTTCAATTTTTGACCGAAATGTTTTTGGTCAAACTTACATTATTTTGAAGTCATTCGAAGCGTCTCACCACGCTGATTCCAAAAAAAAAATGCATCAAAAACTCAAACTGGAAATGGGCAGAAGTGGAAAAAACAAAAAAGCATTAAAAATGTCATAAAAATTAAAAATTCAAATTTCTAACTTATCTACTCGTTTTTTTCAGTTTGGGGACATTTTTTTTTGGAACCAAAATCCACCAAAATGACACCAAAATCAATCGATTTTGAGAACATTTTTTTTTCGGTCAAAAAAACTTGACTTAACGGCAAAAAAAACTGACACCGGTTTTTTCAATTTTTGACCTAGAACACGCTGATTACAAAAAACTCATCGAAAACTCTAAAAAAAATTTGTAGTGGCAAATTTAATTTTTTTGTAGTGGCCAATTTCATATTTTTGTAGTGGCAAATTTCAATTTTTTGAAGTGGCAAATTTCATTTTTTTGTAGTGGCCAATTTAATTTTTTGTAGTGGCAAATTTCAATTTATTGAAGTGGCAAATTTAATCTTTGATAAAGGCAAAGATTTGGTTGGGAAAAATGAAAAATAGTAGAAGACCTTATGAATTTTTTGAGAAACGACAAAAAAAATGAAAAAAAGTAAAAATGTTTTTTTTTTAAAAAACGATGAAAAAATTCCCTGTGGGGTAAAATATGATTTTTCAAGTAAAAATTGTTTTGGGGAAATTTTCATTTATGTGAAGGGGGAAGAAATTTCATGTTTTTGGGGGAGGGGGGTAAGTTTCAATCAATTTATTTGGCAAATTACACATTTTTTGGAAAAAATTAATTTTTTAGGTTGTTAATTGGGGGAAATTTCATTTTTTTGGGATTTTTTTTGGCTGAAAAACTACTTTCAGCGAAAAAATTTTTGGGGGAGGACAAATTTCATTTTTTTGAGAGAAAATTTTAATTTTTTTTTTGTGGAAAATTGCATTTTTTTATTATGAAGATTTTTTTTTGGAAAATTAAATTCTTTTTAGGGCGAGGGGGAGGGGGGTTAATGTCATTCTTTTAAGGAGAAATATTATTTTTAAGAAATTTCAATTTTTGTTTAAATTGAGGTTATTTGACATAAAACGCGTTAAAAAAATAATAAATTGGATTTTTTGAAAAATTGTTTTTTTTTTCGATTGTTTTTAGAAAACATGTTTTTTTTTAGAAAAGTTAAGATATTTGGTAATCTCAATCTTTTATATGAAAATAAGTTGGAGAAAGTAAGAGAAAATGAAAATAATACAAAAGAGGAATTAATTTAAATTAATTTATTTTGTATTTTTCATTTGAAAACAAATTAAAACATTTAGGAATCCAAAACAAAGTGGATAAAATTGCATAAATTTGCAAGACTTTTAACAGAATAAAACCAGAGGAATTTTCGGTAAAAATACCATTGCTCGCCACCAAAAAATGTTGGCCCAATAAAAATCCAATATGGCTGGCGAGGTGTAAACAAGGCGCGTTTTTCCTATGAAATAAAAAAAAAATAACATTGTAAGTTTCTTTGGAAATTGAATTATTTTTTTCGAATATTGGACTTTATTGTGAAAATTGGATTTTTTTGGGAATTTGGATATTTTTTGGAAAATTTTGTTTTGTGGAAAATTGATTTTTTGCTGTTAAATTGGACTTTTTAAGAAAAATTGGACATTTTTTTTGGAAAACTGCATCTTTTTTGTTTTGAAAAATTAAATTTGTTTTGTAAAAAATTGTGACTTTAGTTTTTGGAAAATTGGATGATTTTTTTTGGTGGAAAATCGAATTTTTTTTTTAAAATTAAAGTTGTTGAGGATAATTGATTTTTTTTGTGGCAATATTGGAATCGTTTTGGGAAAATGGAATTAGGTGGGAAAAGTGAACTTTCTTTTTTAAAAGTACTTTTTGTGAAAAATTGGGTCACTCTTTTGGAAATTCAACTTGTTTCTGCAAAATAAAATATCACGGTCAATATCTAATTTTATCTAAGTTTAGTTTTTTTTTTGCAAAATTTCTCCCAATTTTTCAAATTACATTACAAATTTCCAAAAAACTTATAAATAATGACTAGAAACTTACTTGTTATCAAAAGTGGCTCCGATCGCCGTCAAACACAGCAATATGTACATTATGAATAATCCAGTCGTGAAACAATTGAAAATCTACGTAGAAAAACACGAAATTTAATGATAAAATTATGAAACATCTTTGAAAAACAGTATTTCGTGACTTACGTTTTTTCGCAAATAAAATTCTTCGAAACAAATGAAAACCACGATGAAATTGGCGATCATGTAAAATTGGAGCCTCTTCGAAACGTGCGGATCGTATTTCTGAACGGGGGCATGAACCTAAAATGTAAAATATTGAAAAAATAAAAAATAAATTATGGTCAACAAAATTGACTAAGTTTAAATTTAAATAGAGAAATTACGTCGGGAATGTCTTCGATGAGTCCCAGTCGCGGTTTCCCTGGACCCCATCCGGGTCCTTTGAACATAATGTTAAACGCTTCGGACCAACTCTTGGAATGACGGAGAAGGTCCAACATGTACAGGTAATGACACAGCTGAAAAAGTTGAAAAATATACATGTAAATGGAAATTACGCCATGCAAGTTTGCTCGGAAAAGTCGAAATAGGTAGAAAACCTACAAAAACATGTGAAAAAGAGCTAAAGAAAGAAAGAAAAATAGGCATTTTATTTAGAAAAAATATGAATTTGTTGTTATAAAATCAAGATTTGTTTTGTAAAACCCGGATTCATTTCTTGGAATATTGGATTATTTTCTTAAAAATTGTTATAAGCGTGATAATGTACGATTACAACATTGAGAAACTTACCTGAACCTTAATCGGATCGAAAGTTTTCAAAGTATGGGTTAAGCCGTAGACCACTTTCTCTCCTTCCGGGACAAAGGTCCCGAAAATACGATCCCAGATGATCAAGGTCCCAGCGTAGTTCTTATCGATACAATATCGATTTCTTCCTAAAAATTATTTTCAATTTAATAAGAAACAGATTATTTAAAATAATACTTTATCGTAATTATCTTACCATGATGGACTCTGTGATGGCTGGCCGTGTTTAAGACCCATTCCAAAGGACCCAATTTACCGATAACCTCTGTGTGAATCCAAAACTGGTAAAGCAAGTTGAATTGGATGTGAGCGATGAACATCGGCGATGGAATGAACAGAGCCAGAGGAAGGAAAAACAGCTGAAAAATTATAAACATTCGGAAATTTGAATACAAAAATTTAAACCAAACTGAATTACAAATAATTTTCCCCAAATTTGATCATTTCAAACGTAAATTAAAGAGTTGGGGAAAATGCACTCTTTGAATCCACTTTTATATAAAAAAAAAAACACCAGAAAATAAAAAAAATACTATTAAAAAAGGACGGGAGAGACGAAAAAAATATGGTAAAAAACACTAGAAAACAAAAAAAAGAGGAAAAAATAAAACTTTAAATTGACAAAAAATTTGCAAAAAATAAAGAAAACAAGTCACGGACAAGAGAAATTGACACAAAATAAGTCAAAAACAACAAAAAATTGATACAAAATTACGACAAAAACTAATAAAAAATAACAAAAAATTCGTCAAAAACATAAGCCAAGAAAAAAAAGTCAAAATAAACATAAATTGGTAAAAATATGAGAAAAGAAAACTTCAGAAGATTTGCCATTAGCATGAGAAATTGACAAAAAAATAGGTCAAAAACAAAAAAAATTTGACAAAATAAGTCAAAAACTAAGTGAAAATAGCAAAACATTAGTGAAAAACTTAAGCGAAGAAAAAGCCAAAACAAGAAAAACTAACAAAAGATTTGTCAAAAACAAGAAAAAAAACTTAATAAAATGCAAAAAATGAGTTAAAAAATGAGCAAAGAAAAAAGCGTTGAGAAATCAACGCTAATTTGTAGGGAATATTAGGTAATGTTCGCTCCCCATGAATGTGCGCGCGTGTGCGGCGCCTTAATTGCGTTTATCACGTTTTACTTTATTTCACGCTTTTATATTATTTGAATTTGCATTTCTTGCATTTCACTGTTTAACATTTTACCTTCGAGCTTTGCGTGTTTGCCCATGTATTATCACTATTGAATCACTGAAACGTCTTGATTAATTGTTGGATGATTTACGCGCACCCTTATGAATATGTTTGATTATTACAGGCCGCGCTCAGGCCTAATTGTTTCGTTTTTGCAAGTCACAGCATGAGCAGTAGTTTGCCCCAGGCAAACTTACGCTTAAGCAGGAGGTGGTCAAGGTGGGAGGTTTTCACCCCATAGTTTCCCTCCTCAGCACAGGTCCAAAGGTGGAAGTGACCTAAGGTCGTTGCTAGGTGTAACTAGGGACGCCCAATGTCAGAGTTCAACCCACTAAGGGGTCAATCCAATTGAGCGCCTAGTTGCCACCCACAAGCCCTGTGGTAGGTCACCCCTTTCACGCCACTTGGAGGCGTAAGTGCGAGCGACCTATATAAAGGAAGACACCTGAGTGTTTCTTTCTTCTGCTGCTCTTCCCCCAAATTTTGAGGCTGTTGCCTCCATGTTAGTTTTCTTAGTTATTTTTTGCAACTCTGTAACTTATTTAATTATTGGCAAGTTGGCCTAATGTTCATACCATTAACTGCATAATAAAATAACGTTAAATTGCAATCAATCCTGAATCTCGGATGCCCATTATTGACCGAGATTTGCCAGGATTGTGGACTCCGAAATAGCTACCAGTTTCGGATCCCACTAACCAAGACCAAGGATCCAAGGAACAACTATCCACTATTCACATTAATCATTTGTTGAGTGGTTATGGGCTCATCACCAGAAATCCTACCATTCGACTCTCTAATACTTCGAATCCACACTGGACTCGGTATTTTCAAACCACAACAAGATTTCAACCAAACCTCTACATAATTAAGTCAAAAACTCCAGAAAACAGCAAAACAATAATCAAAAACTAGAGGAAGTACAAAAATATATCAAAAACTCGACAAGATGGCCAAATTTAACTTTAAAAAGAAAAAAAGGCAGCAACATTTATTTAAAATACATGAAAAAAAAAATAAAAACAAAGTTTAAAATTCCCACGACCTTTACTTACCCAGCTGGAGCACTGTTGAAAAGCCGACTGCCGTAGGGACGTTGCCAAATTATAATCTTCGGAGCTGTGATGCACCTGATGAGCTGCCCACATGAAATTCACCTCTGTAATTTTGATAAGAAGATTACGCGGATGAAAAATAATGCTTACGTTCATAGAAAGTAAAAAAATACTACATTTTTGGACCAGGTTTTGCTCACCATGGGCCATGCGATGAAACCAATAATACATGAGATCGACTCCGAAGAAACAAGCCCACCAAGTCCAAGCTGAGTTCCATGGAAGTTCCACGATGCGATAGTTCTCTTGAAGCCAGATGTAACAAGCCATTTCCCAATTTTTCAAGAACACCCTACAATTTGAAAAAAATATATAGACAATTGCTGCATAAATCTGTTTCATTTTATTTATTTTTTTAATTATATATTTCTTTTTTTTTTCAGAAAACTTACATTTCGGTGATGTGATTTTACGTAATAGCAATTTCACACACTTTTAGGCATTAGCAAACATTTTACATAATAAAAAATAATATTTGATTCTATAAGTTCATATCTAAATACATGTATATTTTTTTAACAAATTTTCATTTCGTGTTCTCGTGATATTTAGTGCAATTTTGAAAACTGATTTTTTTTCGATTTTTCAACCAAATAAAACAAACAATTATTACGTCTTAAGTATTATTAAACACAACATATTAAAAATAACAACATTTAAACTTTTAACGTGGTCTTTTTGTGATATTTGATAATATTTCAAAATCATGGTTTATCAGAAACAACTGATATTTTTTTAAATTCAAACCTAACCTATTAAAATTTATAATTTCTTAGGTTTTATTTAATATTTTAAAAACTCAGTTTTACCTTTCAGCCTATTGTAAAACAATTCAGTTAAGTTTTTTTTAAACCTGTTTTAAGTTCTATTTATAATTAATGAAACAATTACATTAAAATTTATACATAGTTATGGAAATTATACTCAACATCAGCAGCAGATTTCAATATTTTCTTCACTTTAAATTGTGCAATAAAAAGTAGATTTAAGTCTAAAATTAAGTCTACTTTAAAATTAACGAAAAATGTATTTTTTATGAAATTTAACATAAAATTTTGAAAGGTTGCCGATTTTAAATTTCAAAAACTTTACAAAACAAAATAGTAATAAGGCTGGTACTTAAACATAATGTTCAAAATAATTAGGTAAAAAAAATTATTTTACTGAAATTTCACTTACTGAACACTGCGCATCACTATTCCAGCACTCGCGGAGGAAAATCCAGCATTCAACCGAAAAGAATTGGGGCCATTTTTTCTTCGCAAATAAATATATTCGCCAACGAAGAACAACAAGAAGAATATTGTGGACTACAAATGTAAAAAATAAACCGTATTAAAAAAATTAAAAACATTTAAGTGACAATGAGTGAAATGTGCACAAAAAATCACAAAAAAACTTCCAATCCGTGTTCAGGACACCAAATGGTGTCAACGAAAGTCAAGCTTGTATTATTAATTTATATGACAAAAATGACCACATCAAATGTGAAGTTTTTCAATATTTTTATTCGTAAATTTAAAAAAATGTCCACATTTTCATAGATGAATTTTGCAAAATTTTCCACATTCCATTTGCCAATTTTTTCACATTTCATTTTTTGGTAATATCCACAATTTCAATTTTATTGACCATTCTTTGCAATATTTTTTGCACATATCATTTGTCAATTTTGAAATTTTTTCCCCATTTTCATAAATCAACTTTGCAACATATCCCAGTAGCCTACATTTCATGTCAATTTTGAAAAAATTCCCGCATTTCAATTGTCCATTTTGCAATATTTCCCACATCTTGCTGGCTATAATTAATCTTCAAAAAAAGAAAATTCACTTTGCCACAAAAATTTTTTGCAAAATTTGCAACATTTTCATTGGTTAAGCTGCGTTTCTACTATGGCACGTCGCATGCGAGACTTCGCTATTCAATCGCATTGCTAGCCACGCTATCGCTGCGCGATCCTTTGCAAGTCTCGAGCGTGGCTTGTGAAACTACAGCGTACTACGTCGTTTAATTAAAAAAAGCAAAGTGCTTTTGCTTTTTACGGTTCACATGACGTCATTGACATGATGACGTAAGGCGCCTTGAACAACAGAAAATAAGCTTATTATGATCTTCACAAAATCTAACAACAGATGACCATGGCAATTTAGAACAATAATTTAACGTTTTTTTTAAAACTTATTTCGAAAATGCATCATTTCGATGATCATAGTAATTATATAATCTGTCAATCTTTCAAAAAAAAAAAACTTAGTGCCCATGCGCCATCGCGAGACCTGCAAAAAACAGAAACTTTTTCCAATCCTTTGTGTCGTCGTGCGCCGGTTGAAACTTGCAAAACAGTGCAAAACAGTTGCAAATGCATTGCGAAAGGTTTCCACTATGGCACGTTGATAGGTTCACTCGCGGGAGCGCCATAATGGAAACCTAGCTTTAATATATTGCAAATTTTACCAGCTATATTTATTCAGTTTTTCCGGATTTCGCCCCGAGCCTGGCCGATCGGGTCCAGCACGTACAACACTGTTAAATACCCCAATTCCTGAATTCACATAATCAGATCCATCCGGGACTCTAAGTCGGCTCATACACGAGGATATCTGGAAATTAATACGGCGTGTTCCAAAAGTTCGGTCTTTTAGAATGTGAATTACGAGAAATGAAATGTTTTAATTTCTCAATTATAAAAACATAAATGAAGTACGTCTTATTACATTTAGTTTGAAATTTACTTTTTTAAAAGCCATAGTTAGTAAAATGCTCAGAAATTTTTCTGACATGCCTAAAATTGCCAAGTTTCTAGATATAACTTTCCCCAGGTGTGACCGGCTTTAAAGTATAACCAAAACCAAAGACCAAAAGCAGTAATAATCTCACCTGATGCACATAATCCGGGACATCTTTTGCACTTTCGAAGTAACTTTCTCCCGGAGTAATGGCGTAAAACATAGCCCTGAGTCCATCCAAGGCGTAGAGAGGATTATTCCTAGACGACACGTTCATTTTCGAGCAGTTTTATGCATAAAACATGCACCGAATTTCAACGTAGCAGTTGTTTGACCTTCTCACACCAGTGCAAAAACAGCTTGGTTTATCAACTTGACAAAATCCGGTTTTGGTGCTGTAACGAAAGAATTTTCAGCTAGTTGATAGAAGCTCGTAATCGTTGCTGCTTGTCGTCAAGCGTTTTATCTATATCACTAGTCGAGATAAAAAAAACTGTACTGTATGACAACTATATTATAATTATATCGACTGACCCGAAACACATGATACGCTCAATGTCGCTCCTGTTGTTGTTTCCATGTCGATCCTTGACGTACGTGTAAACAGGGCTGCGTGTAAACATGGCCGGAAGAGCTAACAAACCGAAACGAACGAGGACTGCTATTAAACCGCACAATTTTGGTAATGTACAATTACGAAATCATGGTTTTTAAAACGAAATTCAAGGGTATATATTACTTTGACCTTCGGGCGCCACGTGTTTATTCGAATGACACATATTCCGTTTAAGCCTCTTAGCCTCCGTCAGGAGGCGCGCTGTACATGGTGTTCAAAACTTTAAAAAAATAGCAAAATTCAAGCGTTGTTTTTGTAGCTAAAAAATAAACCAAAAATATTAAAAAACACTAATGGAATTTGAGAGAATTTGCTCGTAAAGTTGTATTTATGGTCAAATAAAACGGAGAAATGTAAACTGAAATTAGAAAATCAAGAGTGTCACCTTAGTAGTGTACACGAGAGTATGGCGAGAGACACTTAACTGCCAAGTGTATGACTCGTCAGGTGACGCGCTAAGCATGACCTTCAATGCGTGCAAAACTAATCATTGCATTACCAAATTCAAGCGTTGCTTTGTAGCCGAAATATGAATAACAGAAAACATTACAAAATTTTAGAAGGTCATGTAAAAAATCATGCAAAGGTCAAGGGTAAATATGGTTTGACCAAGAATTTTTATTAAATGCTGAAAACTGCCATAGGGTTCAAAAATGCTCTAAATGACACCTTATGTTGTTGTCCTAGCATATTATAAAAAAATGACACTGCACATGCACAGGGAGCAGAAATCATTACGGCTCATTAGGAATGGGGCAAAATTCTGCATGTTAGCTGAAAACCCTAATTATTAACAATATATTACTACAAAATGTGTATGTAAAATTGATGAATATTTTTAGAAAAGTCCATAGTGAATTATTGGAGAGCTCAGCAAACAAAGTTCACAGTGAACAAAACATTGCAACATATCGCAAAAATCACTACATATGGTAAATTTCCAAAACAAAAATAGAGAAACTTTCGTATGCTTGGCCGCTCATAAGTTTTGAAACTCAAGTGAATGTTGTGACAAATTGTACAAATATAGGTCAGAATTATCTAATTCACAGTTCGTCTCATATCCTCCTTTCCCCTTGCCTGCATATGGCACCTTTAGACACGAGGCTTCTTAAATCTAACCCACAATTTTGAGGGAAAGATCGATAACTTTTGATGGCTCAAAATTTAAATAACAAAAATGAGTAACTTGGGGTCGTTGGAAAACTTGTCAAAACAGTTTAGGGAATACTGGAAACGTGCAGTACAACATTGCTTTCTCATCAGAATTGGCAAACAAAATTCCCAAGCTTAGGTTTTTATGATTCATTACGTTTGCGGATATACTGTTGGAAGATTTGTCATATTTTTAAATAACACACAGGTCTGCAGACATGTGGGGGGTGGGTTGCCTCATCTGGGAGGTTTTCAACGGCAACATGAACAGTCCATCAGTGCTGAAATCGCCAGGCAAGGTACTATGAAAATTTCACATTTGTGAACTATGTTTATGATTATTGCCTAGCACCTATTCTCTTAATTATTCAATTTTAATTTTTAGATGCCAAAAGTGCTAGTTCCTCTTTACTGTGAGCTTGTTAGTGCCAATCCATCATCTCGTCCTACACCAGTGGACTTCCTGTCACGCTGCCGCATTGATCGTGGTTATCTTAAAAACAATTTTATTGACACGCTGTTGTTTTTGGAAGAAATTCAGGTCTGTATGCCTTGGAACCAATTAAAGGATTTAAACTAAGCCCGAACTCATTAATCCAAGTTTTGCTTCAGAAGTAATGCTCAGAGGTTAATGGTATTTTTTTTTGACAAAAAAACAAATGAGTGTAAACATACAGTAGTTATCAGCTTGTTTAATTTTTTTTGGAGCCAATGCAGTATCTACTTTTTCTGCATGGGTTTTGGTAATGTCCATGAAGGTTTCAACATCTTGGAAAGTTCTATTCAGTTGAACTCATTACCCTACAACCAGCTGATAAATGCCATGTGAATCTCCATTTTCAGGAGAATACTCCTACAACAGTTGCGATCAAATTTATGCATCATTGTCAAAATAAATTTGTCACAGATCTGCACTGAACTTCCTAAGGACAACCAGAGTTGGGCAGCCAGTTTCCTTAAAATTTTCTGGTCATTCCCAAAAATTCCATTGAATATCTATGAAAATAATTACTAAGAGGATTAATACCAAATGATTTTGGTTTCAGCAATAGACCTTGATGAGGGACAGTGTCGAAGAAAATATAGCGTCAAGAAAGTGTTATTAACCAAGTTTATATTTTTCATAAAATATTCATTTGTAGATAAGATAACTATGTCAAAGCTATTTATAATAAATAGTTAGTAAACAACAATTTAGGATATTTTTTTTCCCTAACCATAGTGTATGAATAATTGAATGTAATTTATTCTGTTTTGAGGAACAGGATTTGTAATTTTCTAATGTTTTCCAGATTAAAGACATGAATGAGAAATCAAAGTTTTTCACCCAGCTTCCGCAGCGTGTGGATGATTTTCCAACAGCAATTTGTCGCTACAAGATTCTTCCTCAGCTGATTAGTGCCTTCGAGTTTGGTGGTGCAGGACCAACCATTTTGACGCCACTTTTTAAGGTAAGAGTATCTGCAAGTTTAAATGGACTTGTCACATCCAGTGGAAAAAAAAACAATTCTTGTATTGCAGCTTGGAAAACTACTCAGCGATGACGAGTACCAGAAGAAAGTAGTACCATGCGTGATAAAGATGTTTGCATCTACAGACAGAGCCACTCGAGCCAAACTGTTGCAACAGCTGGAACATTTTGTGGGACACTTGAATCCTAACGTTCTAAATGCCCAAGTATTCCCAGAAATCATCCATGGCTTTATGGACACTAATGCTACGATTCGAGAAGTTACAGTCAAGGTTGTATTCTTGTAATTTTTAAGGCTTGGTTTTGCATTTGCCATGTAGCGGAAACTGAATTTTTCACAGCTTAATTTTGTGTAAAAAAATATATTCCAGCTATTCCAGTTATTTTTACTTGATGAGGATAAAAGGCCAACTAGACATAATTGCAACTCCAAGAAATAAGGAAAAAAGTATTCTTGGGCTATTGAAAAAATTCTATTTTAACAGGTTATCATTTTAAAATTATAACTAACTGTCAATGTTTTCTCACACTAAAACTCACATTAAAACTCTTGAAGTGAAGAGCAAACTGTCTTGTTAAATCCACTTACCTAATGTCTGCTATGGTAACTTTTCTTGAATATAACTTAAAGATTTATGCTCTTAAGCCCTCTGTAATAATATTCGTCTGCCATAAACTAAAGTTTTATATACACCATACACCATACAGGGCACCAATTTTTTATGATTTTTTTTTCATTTATAACTATTATAATGATATTACGAGTTTATCCAAGTACTAGGATTTGACAGCCACACGTGGGTCATTCCGAAAATGACGCTCTGGTCAAGACTTAGAAAATGGTAATTTCCTAAAAAAAACAAGGAAAGCAAGAAATGAAAGTTTTAACTAAATCGGCTACTCAATCCCTCGGGATTGTTCTATATCTTGAGCTGTTACTGCTCCCGGCATGGCGCGTTTGGCAAATTGTAGGCGAGGGACGCGTTCAAATTTTACCGCTAACGGCCGTTGTTATCGACTAGTATGCCTAGTGCATGGCATACCAGTCGATAAACAACGGCCGTTAGCGCAAAAATTCGAACGCGTCCCATTGCTGGCCGCGCCACCAGTCCTATTGGCTAATAAACAGTGGGCCATTTGGATATTGTCGGAATGAATCTAAAACTGATATACCTAAAAAGCGCTGATGATACTTCCCGAGTAACTTATTTCAGTGTTGTGTCGACAAATTTTATTGATTGATTTGCTTGTCATTAACTCAAAAATGTCACTGATAAAAAAAGTGATGGAAAACTTGGAAATAAAATAACAACGAAAGTGTGACGTATGGTTACGTTATGAATTTGATTCAGAAAAATATCCAAGTTATTAATCACTGGAATACTTTTTCTAAAAATAAAATTAAGATGTGAAAAAATTTTTTTCTGCAAATTCGCAATGGTCAAAGTGGGTCGCGTGTTATTGTTCCAATTTTACTATGACGACTGCTGCAAGTATCATTAGAATTGGCTCACTAACGCGGGCTATTCACCAAGAGCACCACGGCCGTCACGCGCGTGGTGCTCTTCACACTCTCAGTGGATCTCCTGTTAGGTCTACGCTGGCATTTTGCAACCTCCAAGCTCTCGGCGCAGAGAGTTGAAAATTTTCAAATTTTTGCTACCCATGCCAGCAAACACTAATCTTGGGCAAAATGGGCATGCGCAGTGACACATAATCTTTGATAACGAGGCTGCTTAGCAGCTGTGGGTGTTAAACATATAATTCAGTGGAATTTATAGCAGGGTACTCCCAGACCTGGAAAACCTAGAAAAATCTGAACTTGAAAATATCCTGAAAAGTCAGGTAAATTCAATGTTTTAATGTTGTTACAATCCAAAATTAATGCATCTACAGTGTATGTGGTTAGGACGAATGTACAATTTTTTTTAACCTATTCCAAGGATAAAGTTGCCAAATTTTCAACATTTTTAACAATTTCCGACAACATAAACCTGCAAAATTTTGGATCTTTTCCCAAGACAAACTTGCAACATTTTTCCATGGTTTCCGAACACAAATTTGGACCATTTTTAAATTTTTCGTAATATACAATTGCAAGATTTCCAAGCAGAAATTTGAACAATTTTCAACGGTTTTCGAGAACAGATTTGTAAAATTTTTGAAAAAGAAAATTTGCAGAAATTAAAGTTTCAACTCATGATAACTGACTGATGATAAATTTGCACAATTTCTAAACAGTTTAAAAAATGAACTTGCACACATTTTTAAAATTTTCCACGTTTTCCAAGGATAAATTGGCAAAATTTTTCACGTTTACCAAGTGCAGATTTCCAAGACTTTTCAAGTTTTCCTAGTACAAATTTGCAAAATTTTCACTCTTCGTAATACAAATCTGAAAGATGTCCACTTTGCAGAATAGGCCAATTTTTGTCATTATCATTTCTCAGGAAAATTTTAATAAAACCTGGAAAAGTCAGGGAAGTTAAAAATTCTGGGGAACCGAGATTTGTAATGGGTGATTTTACCCATCGCTTCATAATTTCCCGCAAAAGCAAGGAGCTCAGCTGTGTTCTTATCCCCACATTCTAGAACTATACCGTGCGCAAAGGCCAAAGCTTGGAGTAGAAGTGGCTTAAGGCGATCAGACTCCTTAGGTGTCATATACAAGAAAATAACAATTTAGATTTAATTTTAAAAACTTTCTGGTAATTCTACTTTCATTGGTTGGACGGTTATATGTCCAGTAAGTTACTTCTAAAATGGCAGAAAGCTAGTAAACCAAACATAAAAACAAGTCGATGAGTTTTTTTTACATTCCTTAATACCATGGACATAGAAATATCTTTATAATGCTTTTTATTTCATTACAGTCTGTACTTCATCTGGCCCCCAAATTAAATCATAATAATCTCAATGTTGAACTCATGAAGCACTTTGCAAGGCTTCAATCAAAAGATCCAGAGGTAAGGTGGAATACTGATTCACGGTGTATCAACTGTTTATTGATTTGACTTTTGAGTCCTGGACTGATTTCAGGGCGGTATAAGGACCAACACAACAGTGTGCCTAGGGAAGATTGCTCATCACCTTCACCCTGATGTAAGCTTTGCTTTAATGAAATAACATTAACATCTATTTTTTTCTTGATTTTTCTAATATTGAGCCGAAACATTTTATAAATCACAGACGCGGAAAAAGGTACTGGTCACAGCCTTTACACGAGTAATGCGTGACCCTTTTCCCCCCGCACGGACAGCAGGAATCATGGCGCTTGCTGCAACACAGAAGTTTTATCCCATTACTGACGTTGCGCAACGAATCTTGCCAGCTTTATGTCAGATGACTGTCGATTTGGATAAATCCGTTCGGGAACAAGTGAGTGAGCTAAAATCGTTGATATCGTTGAAAGCATAATGAGAAGAACATTGTTTATGAGGAAATATTGAGATTTTGCCATGCAGGTTTCATAACCAAGAGATAATAGGAATTGTTTGAATGAAATTAGTTTTTCTTCAGACTGAAAAATTGGATGACCTTTTTGTATTACAGTAAAAGCTCATAACATCGATAATTTCACTGTTCAATTTCCTCCACACGCAAAGAGATTTGTCTGAATGCTGAAGTGTGCACTAAGCAAAACATTTTTTAGACAAAATTGTTAGAGCATGTGCATGCTCTGAACCCTACATTAATACCGCTTTTTAACATACGCGTTACGTACATGTATACATATATACTCCACATATATACTGTGAAGTGTAATTTTAAAATTATACACATTGACTACATTGTTTATTTACTTGAATTTTGCAGATTTTATAATTTTTACTTTTGAACGCTTTTATTCTTACATGGGGGTAATTGTAACCGTGGGTAATAGGAATTGTGGTTAACATGACTGTGGCGGTGTCTGTCCCAGACTCTGTGGACGACCCACACTCCTTGCCAAAGCGCCTTACCTGCAGTTGACGTCACCTAGACGTCACCTGTGACTCACCTGACCCAGCCCCTATAAAGGTTAAGGCTGGCCAGGTGATCCTTTCTCCACGCTACGACCCAGGACAAGGACGTCGGCCTTCGACCTCCTGCACAGTCCTGTCTACACATGTGCTTACCATGTGCTTTGCCAGTTCTTAAAGTTAAATTTCAATTGTTATCATTATTTCTGTCAAATTAAATATTACTTACAATCAATCAACGTATTCGTTTTCATACTTCGATTGAGAATCATGATTTCCAAACTGGTGACCTGGACGTGATCCTGATCGTCCCAACAACCGCGATCCTGAACAATCCTGACAATCCTGAACAATCCTGGACAATGGCGCAACCGTGAGTTTCGAACATTTTTTTATGTTTTTCGTTGGACATCGTTTTTTATGCGTGTGACCGCATTTTTTCGTCGCACCCGGAACTCCTTCTGTGGGCGCATTTTTTGGACGCATCTGGAACCTTTTTGTTGCGTCCGGCGCGTTTTTGTCACGCTTGTCGCCCTTCTGTTGCCACGTGGACCCTTTTTACCGAGGAATCTTTTTGTTTGTCGCCGTTTTATACGGAGTCCTTGCTGCACGCGTTTTCGGTACCGCACTTTCTACGGAGTCCTCGCCGCACGCGCCTGGTTTTTGCATGTTTCTACGGAGTCCTTGCCGCACGCGTCCGTTTTTTGCGTGTTTCTACGGAGTCCTCGCCGCACGCGTCCGTTTTCCGCGTGTTTGTACGGAGTCCTCGTCGCACACGTCCGTTTTCCGCATTTTTCTTTACGGAGTCCTCGTCGCACCCTGTTTCCTGCGATTTCTACGGAGTCCTCGTCGCACCCCGTTTTCCGAACGTTTCTCATCCGTTTTTTATCCGTTATTCAACGTTTTTTGTTTTCCTAACGCATTTTGTGCCTGCTTTCAACTTTTTTTGTGATTTGCGAACTCAACTTCACTCAACATGCCGAACGAAGAGCCTCACAAGCCCGGACCTTCCGCGGAACAACCCCAGAAACGAGAGGTCAGCCGCATCGCTTTCCGACCACCGGAGTTTTGGCCGCAGGATGTTGAGCTATGGTTCCTTCGCTTGGAGTCCTGCTTCTTCAATGCGGGCATTAACCAGGACAAGACTGTTCCACGCTGCAGTCTCCGCATTGGACTCCAACACACTCCCTGCGGTGGCCGACTTACTCCGCAACCCTCCAGCCACGGACAGCTACAAGGCCTTGAGGGACCAGCTCATCGCTTGCTACCAGGAGTCCAAAGCGTCCCGCCTCAATCAAGTCATCGCTGGAATGGAGATTGGTGACTAGAAGCCCTCTGTTTTCCTGTTGGCTCTCCAGGCAATGGCCATGTCCTTGAACATTCCCGAGGAACTTTTGAAAAACATATGGCTCCAGCGTTTACCCATGACTGTCCGTTTGGGATTGACGGCCTTCCCGAGATGCCCTTGTAAGCACTCATGAAGTTGGCCGACCGTTTAGCTGAGTCCGCAGCATTGACAATTTCTGCTGTGCAGCAGCCTACAACCTTGGATGTGCCGTCCGCCTCAGCTGTCCCTCAGACCGACACCGTCATCGCCGCGCTCGTCGAACAAATTGCTGCTTTGACAGCCAAAGAGCGCCGTGACAGAAAAGACCGCAACCGCGAACCTTGCTACCGTGGCAGATCATGCGATCGACACTCTTCATCGCGCCCTCGCTACGGTTCACCGCCTCCAGCCAGCGATGTCTGCTGGTACCACACCAGATTCAGGAATGAGGCAATTAGGTGTACCACCCCGTGCGCGTTCCAATCCACAGAGCTAAAAAAAACTAGGTTTACTGCTTCAGGAGATGGCCTCCTGCGGCGGCAGCACTTCTGCGCGTCTCTTCATGACTGATCGCACCTCGGGTCGACAGTTCAAGGAACGCCATTTCCCTAGGGGAGTGACTCTGTCAGCTGCCAACAGCTCCAGTATCGGTACTTATGGAGAGCGCAAGATGTCCCTTAACCTCGGTCTTCATCGCACCATGCAGTGGACATTCCTGATCGCAGATGTGAACAAGCCTATCATCGGTGCCGACTTCCTGCGTCAGTTCGGTTTGCTTGTCGACCTGTGCGGCAAAGCCCTAATTGATCGGAATACTGGACTGCAGAGCCTCGGATCCATTTTCAAAGTAGAGTCGCTCGGACTTCGCTTGATCAGCCACGAAACAGAGTTTGAGGAACTCCTTCGCGCGTTCCCAGACCTGCTCAGGCCTCGTTCAATGGAAGCTGTTAAACACACCCGGTGGTTCACCACATAGATACAACAGGACCTCCGGCTTTCGACCGCCTGCGTCGCCTTCCTAAAGACCGCCTCGAAATCGCTAGAGCAGAATTTCAGGCGATGATCAGCCAAGGTATCTGCCGCCCTTCCCAGAGTGCTTGGGCCAGCCCACTCCACCTCGTTCCCAAGAAGTCCGACGACTGGCGCCCCTGCGGTGACTACCGCCGCCTCAACACGGTCACAGTACCTGACAGCTACCCAGTGCCTCACATTCAGGACTGCGCACAATGCTTGGCTGGGACAACGGTGTTCAGTACAATCGATCTCGTACGCGCATTCAATCAGATCCCAGTGGCTCCAGAGGACCTCCACAAGACAGCTGTCACACCCCCTTTCGTCCTGTATGAGTTCACGCGCATGCCCTTTGGTCTGCGTAATGCCGCCCAAACATTTCAAAAGTTCATTGACAACATCTTACGGGATCTGGACTTCTGCTATGCGTACATCGATGACATCCTCATGGCTTCTGCGTCAATGAAAGAACACCGCCGACATCTCCGTATCTTGTTCAAACGCCTGAGTGAGTACGGGATCGTCATTAACCCAGCCAAGTGTGTCTTTGGAAAAACATGCGGTCTCCTTCTTGGGCTACACGGTGTGCAGCCAGTGCAGGACTAACACCCATGGCCAGCAAGGCCGAAGCCATAAACAACTTCCCAGAGCTGACCACATTGAAGCAGTTGCGCCAGTTCCTCGGGATGGTTAACGTTTACTGGCATTTCCTGCCTCACGCAGCCCGCATTCAGTCCAGCCTTCATGCCCTTTTGCAAGGCAGCACCAAGAACGACAAACACCCAGCTCCTTCCAGTTCCTTGAACCCCGGCTGCTAAGGAGGACTTCATTAACTGCAAACGCCAGCTCAGTGATGCAGCTACACTCGCATACCCTCTGCCAAACACAGCTCTCGCGCTCATGGTCGATGCTTCCGACTTTTGTGCCCCCTAGTGCACGTTTCGAGCACGTAAATATTGACCTGGTTGGCCCTCTGCCTCCCAACACTGGTTTTGTGTACTTGCTGACTTGCATCGATTGTTTCACACACTGGCCGGAGGCTTTTTCTATCTCCTACAAATCTTTTGCTACGGTCGCCAGTGCCTTCTACAACGGATGGATATCCCGCTTCGGCGTCCCAGCTCGGGTGACGACCGACCAAGGCCGGGAATTCGATTCCAACTTGTTTGCCTGTTTCAGCCGCCTACTAAGTTTCCAGCGCATCCGCACTACGCCCTACCATCCTGCGGCCAACGGCATGGTCGAGCCGTTCCACCGCCAAATGAAAAGTGCCATCATGTGCCACGAGAGCCCTTTCTGGCTTACCGCTCTCCCTACGGTGCTCCTAGGCATCCGCTCTGCAGTGCGCGAGGACACAGAAACGTCCCCAGCGGAGTTAGTTTTCAACACCCCTCTCCATCTGCCAGGGGAATTCTTCATCCCTTCAACCGAGCCTCCGGCCACCTAAGACACTGCAGGATCTATGCCGAGTCATGGCTAAGGTACGGCCCGTGCCAGCAAACCACCATACAGTTCCGCGTGTCTTCAACTCCAAGGACTTGTCCACGTGCACTCACGTCTTCCTACGCCGTGATCATGTGCGGCGCTTCCTGGAGCAACCGTATGAAGGTCCGTTTCTCGTTATGTCACAAACCGACAAAAACTTTCTCAAACAAAGAGGAACCTGCGACACCAACTTCATTTCAGCGTTCACCCTTCCGTCGGACAACAATTACCAACAACCAACGGCCAACACGCCTCAGATGCCTGCTGCCACAGTTCCTGCTGCGGAAGTTCCTGCTCCTGCCACTGCCGTTCCACCTGTTCCTGAAAGAGTGCCTCCAAACACCAAGCATCGGCTCCATTTTGCACCTTCAACGGCTCACACCACCACTCGCTCGGGCCACGCTGTCTACTCCCCTTGCAGATACCGTTGATTACTGGGGGGTGCTTTGGCGGTGTCTGTCTCAGACTGGATGACCCGCACTCCTTGCCAAGGCGCCTTACCTGCAATTGACGTCACCTAGACGTCACCTGTGACTCACCTGACCCAACCCCTATAAAGGTCAAGGCTGGCCAGGTGATCCTCTCTCCATGCTACGACCCAGGACAAGGGCGTCGGCCTTCGACCTCCTGTCTACACAAGTGCTTACTATGTGCTGTGCCAGTTCTTAAAGTTAAGTTTTAATTGTTATCATTATTTCTGTCAAATTAAATATTACTTACAATCAATCAACGTATTCGTTTTCATACTTTGGTTTAGAATCATGATTCCCAAATGACAATGGATATGAGGTCTTACTGTTCTACTAATCGGCTGTTCCATTGAAATAAATTTTTTAAAATAAGATCATTTTTCCCCCGACAAAGTAGAGTAAAGTTTGCTGAATGGGGTATGCCAAATCCAACAATGTTACTGCGTGGTTAAACTCAGACTCATATTCAGGAGACCCTAATTCTAAACCCAAATTCGCTTGACTGATTTTTGTTTTCATGGTCTTCTAAAATTATTGTCCGTCTAATAATGGTCAATAGACGTCATCATCAAGTGGTAGGTGAATTCTAATAATACAACAAGTCGTTTTTTTTCGAAATTAAGTTTCTGATGAAGGCCGCAGTGCCAAAACATCGAGTAATTAAGTGTTTAAAATTAGGTATCGAAAAAACGACGTGTTGTATTATTATTCTAAAGATGGGCCAGTTAATTCCTACAAAAAGTCGACCACGATTGTGATATACCTTCTCCATATTTTATTTCCTGTCTATTCTGTTTTCTTTTATAAGTCACAAGCCGGTTTGCTTGGGTTGTACAGACACAATTCGAATTTATTTCGGAGGTAGCCTGGCATTTCCCGGGCCTTTACTAAAATTCTGATGCACTTTTTATGATGACATTTTTGTTAAAGATTATTCAGACATTTTGCTAATGATTAATCGGACATTTTGTAATAGATTAACAGGACATAATCGGATAATCGGATTAACCTACCACATACATACACACAAACACACCCACATCTCTTCTTTATATATATACTAGCGAGAAAAGCCGTATTTGCTCGAGAGAAACTGGTTTGACTGTTTGACGGCCCTGGGGTAAATTAGAAACATTTACCGCCTTGGAAGGCCCAACGGAGTTCACGCCTGCAGCGCGGTTGTTTGTCATCAGGGGCCATTCGAAAAAGGCGTCCTCGGAACGCGTGGCCCCCCTACGCGCTTGGCAAAAACGACGTTTTTGAATGGCCCCTACAACGAAGACCCAAACCCACCTACTGGCACCCATCCAGGCAGAAACAAACAAGATGGACGCGTTTTCTTTTTTATTTATATATATATACTGTATACAGGGTGAATAAAATGTCCACATCACACCCAGTAACCTTTAAACCGCTGTAGATATCACTGTCTGTGTGGCCACATGTATAGGAATCCACTGGTGCAAACACATTTGACCCTTGACCATTTTCTCAAGGACATTCAGACAGGAAGTACGTGAAGGACACAAAATAAACATATGGTCTCAATTAGAAAGGTGTAGGGCATCGGGAAATTAGTTTTGTCACCTTCGACCTGGATGGCCGTGTCCAGCCTGCTGTCTCTCGCCATGTGATTGAGACAAAGGATTTCAGAAGTCGTTATTGATTATAATCATTCAAACTAAATTCAATTTAAGGGGGTCTCCTATGGCACCGAATTCCTCCCAATCCCACCCCCAACATACTGCGACTAGGGTTTCAAATGGTTAC
>JAQGBX010001713.1:0-23456 GCA_034698745.1 Megaphyllum sjaelandicum | reverse complement strand
GTGGTTCATATAATCAAAAGTTCATATATCGAAAAATCGAAAAGTATGAATGTGTTATCATACCAGTCTACAAAAACGTACATCACGGTTCATCTATGCCCTAGGTTCGTTTTTGTAAACAAGAGGAATTTTTGCGTTTTTGAATTATTTTTTAATTAATTTTCCTAAGGTTGAGGCCTGCGCCAGCCAAAAAACGCACCTAGTGGGGGGCAGGAGCCTCGTGCTGATGAGTTCATATAATAGAGGTTCTACTGTACTCATTATCAGTACTGCGTCCAGTGCCCTGCAACATCCTCAGCTCAACGAAAAACCCTATTCACATGCCTTTTTATCGACGTTGTAATAAAATGTACAGAAAACATGCAATCAGAAACAATAAATATGAATCTTGATACTACGTGTTGTTTTTCCTTGCAAAATAACGTTTAATTTTAATGTAAAATAATTTACATCGTAAGATGATGGGCCAAAAGTGCGAAATATAGGCGCTGCCCAAATGGATTTCAATTTCTCCACCGTACGTGAGCGGCAGGACAGTGAAATATTTAGAGTGAAAATGATAGGGTTAACAAGATAATAAAACTGGAATGTTGGGACGATTTCGCCAGAATTATTCCAAAATTAACTTTTTTTTACATAAAAAGGTGCTATCTGGAATTCAACTCGCCACTAAAGCAAAAAAGCATTTACATGGCGAAAATCAGATTGCACCAAATTTCACCGGATCGGAATAATTCTAGATTAATCTCAAAATTTTGAAAGTGAGAGAAAAGTGCCTCTCGACTGGCTGAAAACTGCATTTTCTAAATAAAATATTAAAGTGAAATGTCTAAAATCACCATTATTCAAATGCTCCTTGAAAATGACCAGGTGCAATTTCTTTCAAATTATGGGAGTGGGCGAATTTTTTATAATTCAACAGGCATCTCGAAATTTTGAATAGTTTTTCAGCTTTTGCAAAACAGGCTCAGTTTTCTCACCTTCGTTTTTACCCGCTAAAAATTCCATTACAAAACCACAAATTGCATAATCGGGTAAGAAAGTGCCAACTACGAAGCAATACATGGTGATAATGACAGACAGAAAATTGAAAAATAGCAATAATCAATAATAATAATAAGGAAAAATATTAAAAGATAAACAATCTGGTAGGAACTATAAGGGTTGACTGTAACGCGCTGATATCTGTTCTAATAATTATTATAATAAAAAGAAATCAATGGAGAGGAACTTATAATATTGGCATTTCGACATACTAGAACTCGTGGAAATCCAACGCGAATTTCCAGGCGATAAGCAGCAACACATGAGACGAGTTTATAAAACGTTCAGTATCAAAATAAGTAATAAGGGGAATAAAATAGATATATTTGGTTGGGATGAGACACACATTATGCTCTAAGTTTAAACAAGCGCAGGAAAAAGGAAGATCAAGGGCGCCACATCAGCGCCACTGACATGGATCCCCCGATAGGCCGGCTTTTCTGCCCTTACGTACTAAAGATCAAATTAACATCCACTACAAGGTGCTTGCTTAGTGACCGTTCGAGACGTGCATTACCGTCAAACGCTAAGCACAAGTATGGACTTAATTATTAATTCGAGCCAGCTAAAACAATCATTTCACGCAACAAGGATATACCAAAGTCGGTGTACATCGAGCAGCAAAGATTGCTATCAAATTACGCTAAAAGATTATTCATGATTCTATCAGGCTACGATTATTAAACTTTTTTTGCTGTTCAATGTAAACAATCGTTGTATTATTTCTTGTCAAATGCATACTAAATCTTTCACAAATTCTTGCTTTTCCCTATAGTTTCCCTTCCCTCTATGTAATTCAAAACAAATTCTATTATAGATCAAATACAATAGGACCCCTTCTCACTTCAGACCCCTGGCAGCAACCATGATCATAAATTCAACACTACTAATCGCAATGTACTTGTTGAACTTATGAACATCCGTAATGCGCCATAGTACTTCGATTGAAGTCGATTTGGCTGACCCTTGGTGGCCCAAACACCCACGTAATAAATAGGAATTGATGAGATTATGATGAATTTCTCGATGAAGTATAAAGGATGGAAACTTGCTTCTCTTCGTGCCTATTGGCTTCTGTTGCAAATGTGTGACTCGTATACGGGCAGACACCGCTTTTCTCTTTTTAAGGTTAAAAAGTCCATCTGAGACGAAATACAACAGAAAAAATATGGGCAAGGAATGAGTTAAGGGTGTAATCCACAGGGCGAACCGACGACTTATGAAATTGAGAAACGATAACCACGATCAAATTTGCAACACTTAAGTAAAACTGCACACTATATTCTCAATGCTGGGTTTGGGATATCCTAAAATTTCGAAACAGCTAAGCAGGTACTTTTGAAACCGATATTACACGAGATATTATACACTTCCTAGCACTCACATGGCAAATTTTACGGACTCACAAAGTGGAACGGCATCGGAATTCCATAGAAAATATGGAAAACAACAGGGAAGACCATGGCTGAGGAGACAACTTACGGTAAAATTCATAACATGGTGAAGTGTAGGTCTATTCTATACTATTCATATGGCACCATATCATTTCAAATTAAACGTTTAGCCTCGCCATATAACTAAATTTAAATATAATTATTTATGCTAATATTATTTATGCTATTATTTAAATTGTACTTGTATAATCGACTTTTGTCAAAAACTGCTACATGCATAACTGAAAAATTTCTATTTTGAATAGTTACAGTAATTATTCATAATTGTTAAGGTTGAGAATTGTGATTCATTAAACAGATCAGAGAACGTTTTCACTCTCAACCTGTGTATAAAAAATCACCATAAGTTTGCTTCTATGGCATGACTTCGCTACCTTTCCATTATCAAATTGGGAAATGGAACCACATCGATCAGATACAATTTTTACATACGCATCAGCACAACTATTCAACATCCAAAAGCAAACAGCTCACAATTTCTACGATTACTCTTCCAAGGCCAATTCGGGCCACAAATACATACACAAAATTGGCACCGTTTATGGTTTGTACTTTCAAGCAGGGACCTCTGACCTCACTAAACGGGTAATTTTTAGTACTGGCACACACGACAAACTGACCAGCTCAGTCGCATTTAAACAGACAAGACCTCCTTCCATCATGAAAATAAAAATAAAAGAAAGGGAGGATTCAACAACAACAATACGAACAACTTGATAAGATTCACAACAAGAGCTTGCTGAATTTAGCACACTACAACCCTCGTGGCTCGATCAGACTCCCCCCTTACGCTTTTTTTTCTTCTTCAAAATTCGGGAATTTGGTAGGATAGCAAAGTCTACAATTATAAATTGCATTAATCGACACGCTTTGCTTTACTCCGGGAATTCGTCTTCTCCAAAAATCTACTCAAACATGAGTGGAGTAACTCAAATAAAAGGAAGTGGAAATAGGGAGAGTAAAAACATTAGAAGAAAGATGAAACATGCATTCGAACGCCTCAAAATACCAAAAAAGCTATCGAAATATACATATAAGCAGATCAGACTTTAGGGCAGAGGCAGGGAATGAAATCTTCAACTTTTTTTTACAATCAAACCAAATAACAGAGTTAAATAAATTATGCCTGCTAATTTCAATTCAAAGACAAAAAGCAAATTTAACAACCAATGGCACCGAAAAACAACACCTTGGAAAACCCTTTTACTCTTTCCAAACTTTTAAAGAAACAACACTAAAAGGTTTCACCGATTCAGAGTATTTCTAATCACTTTTTAAAACAGTAAAATAATCTGTGACAAGACACCGAATTCCAGGATATCGACAGAACGCTTCATCAAATTTCACCATTAGATTAGGATACACGACATCGTCGAACTTTTAAAAAAATGGTATAACGAAATTTATAATTTTGAAACTATCTCTGATATAAATGGCATAGATTGTGGCGATTGTACTATATGCGCGTACCAATTTAGCCGGAAATGTTGGAAATGAAACATTTCGTTAAATTATGCGTTTCAGGGAAGTTTTTTGCCTCCCTTTAAAAAAATTACCCTGTTTTTAGTCAACAAGATTAAATTTGGTAGAAACTCACACCACACCTCAGCTGCCCGAATGCCCTTAGAAATTATTTAGAAGGGGATTCTAAGGTAGAATAGGAAGAACTATGTGGAATGTACGTAAAAGAAGATTTTGGAATGTGGAAATTATGACACGAAATAGTAAGGCTACAGACTATAAAAATTCACAGAGACGAGACAACACGCACAATCAATCGCATTCACCAATCTCACAAATTCCACTTAAGCACACACAAACATACATTAAGACAAACGAGAGATGCATAGCTACAGAACGAAACTCCCGTGTAACAATTTTTTTGATTTGGCAACATATTGAAAAACAAACAGCAAAACACAAATAAATGGCAATCTGGGAAAAAATCGAAAAATGATGAAATATCAGACGAGGCAGTGGTAGAGGGAAAACAAAAATAAGTGACACGCTCTCGATCAGTAATGTCTCGTAGTGAGACGTTGTTGAATTTACGACCACACTTGTTTTGGTCAATCTGATGGGAACAATGCCCTCCGTATCCTACCCCCTCAACTACTACAACGAAATAACCGGTAAGTAGTATTTTCGGTTTTTTTTCTAAACGAGGTAGATGTGGAGAATGCTCTTTTTCGCGTGTCTAGGAACACGACGAAAGATTGCAAAAAATTAAAAAAAAAACGTATGAAAGGGAAGATGGAGGAAACATAAGATTAACTAATATCAAAATCAAAATCAAAATCAGTACAAAATCAAAAGAGGTTTTTGGTAAAAAAATATACTGTATATACCAAAGGAGCAGCCATTTTGCCCGAAAATTAAAGACACTTTTGTACCTCGAAAGTTAAAAACCTTAAATCTGTCGCGTTTCATTCGCTCAAGTGTTATGGTAGGAAAACATTATGCCAACTCTAAAACACCGACGAAAATTACATAACAATGTTACGACCTTTGCATTTTCAGAACTATCTGATTGCATTGACAGAATGAGCCACGACCATTTAAGAGAATCACTCACGAGGATTTTTCGATAAAAAAATAGTTCGATAAGAGCACAAAATAGGGGAAAAAAACTTTCAACTGAACGCTAACTAAAAATAGGAACTGTTCCACCATGACGGAAAGGACAAAATGCACGACTACAACAACTTACGACAGCGATATTTAACCACATTGCTTCGCATATCTTCTTCGCAATTGATTATGATGAACATCAAGATGGAGAATCAAACACAATGAAAGCAACTGAAGAAGACGTCGAATAATGCAATGAATGGGAGAAGACGAACACACGAAAAAAAAAATGAAACAAAAACGACTTTGCTTCTTTTCTCGTAGACCGCTTCTATATTTATCCCCTGCTTCGTTTTGCGAGTCACACGCGTTGCAGCGTGCAAATGGGATCCTTTCCGGCGCCCGACGACCACCACCCAATCGAACATTCCGAACGACCTATGACTCCGCCATCACTGCGCTTCACACTGTTAGGTCTGCAAATTCTTTTGCGAAACGTCGACTCGAAGTGGCCACCAGATCAAAAGTTTTTGTTTTTTGATCCTGGAAATTCTTTTTATAAATACCTGAGACATTTTTAACCGGGTTCTCCTTTTTCCTCTTTTCTTCCACGCAACTTGGGGAGGATCCGGCCCTCCATTCCCAATTGCCTTCTCTAGCCATTTGTCCTTTTTTATATTCTTCGCGTTTAATATACATTTTCGATGATATGTGCCTCGAAACAAATGGAAGCTGGCAAAAACATCCATTATTCTTCATTTTCCTCTCGCTTCCCCAGCAAAAAAACTTTGGTTTCCGGGGATGTTATGGGAAATTTCTCTTCCTTCATTATTAAAGCTAACATTAGCAAGCTAGATGAGCGATTTTCTCCACCGTCCTGAGAGGATAGCCACATGGAGGTAGGAGCATTGAACAAGCGAGAAAGGGGAGCTAACAAAAACCGACAAAAAGCGCCCCCTATGAGTTTCCGCATTTTGAAATGCCTTTTTAGGCTGTCATTGGCGACTGCGAACTAGGAGTTGAGCTGCCGCTATGGCCGGAGAGGTCGTAACCAGAATTATGGGTGGTGTGGTGTCGGTGAATCGTGCGCAGTGGATCTGAAAATTAAAAAAAAATCATGTGTTAACATATCGAAGGTGGCATTCACAATCCCCAGAATGAATCAAACTGTTGACTCAAAAAACTCTGAACTCACCAGTTCTCGAATAGATACAAAACAACATGGCCGAGAGGCCAACACCGATGAGAAATGAGGCAAATGCAATGCCTACGACCATCCCTGTAGATAGGCCCAATATAATAACGGACTGCCGCTCTGGCATCGAACAGCGGACGTCTATCGTCTCTCCTTGTCCGTTCATCACTTCTAATCCCACATTTGCATTTTTTCGAAATGGAGCTATGAGCAATGATCACGTCAGTTAGCAATGAGTCACACTATTACACGTACAAAATTTACAGCAAAGATCCAATTTATCAAATCTAAGCAAAGCTTACCTGCAGCAGTGAAGGGATTACGGCGACCATCCATGGATCTCTTGTTCACCTGGAATGGCCCTTTGGTGAACGTTGTGTGATGCGTACCCCTCTGTTGTTCCAAATAGGAACGAAGGCTTTCTGTCTGGCAGAAATCTCGCTGATCAATACACTGTTGAAAAAAAATCAACGTACATTTTCATTCAGAGAATTTGACATTCCAGGGTTTTTTATTGTTCAAGAAATTATCGAATATGCCGTGCATAAACCAAAATCCAATGAAAAGCTTTAAAAAGCATCCTCCAGACATTAGGAGATGAAACCTACCATTTTCAATCCACGCTTCGTGCTTTGTGCTTTGTCTGAGGTGCAAATTCCCAGCTTGCAGTGCAAATACAGTTGAGGATAATCCACGTAGTCAGCAGTCAGCTGGAAGCTGAAACGATTGCTGACTGGGTTATCTGGCGATTCGATTTGTACGGTTGGAGCACTTGGACATGTATTCCGCAACAAGTAAGCGGCAGAGAGCCCATTTTGGTCTTCTGTGGTGGATAGCCAGCATTCTTCAGTAATGACTTGAAATCCCGCATCTAGGCAAAGTACATTGGGTATCATTGATAACATTCTTTACACAACTAAAATCCAATGAAGTAAATGAGAAAAAATGGAAGCAGTCAAACAAACCTAGTTCCAAGCGAGTCTCCACATAAAGTGAGTCGTGTTCAAAAGCAGTGAATGGATATTCATCAGCTGTCACACTCCTAACAAAGCTGGGATCCCGAAACAGTTCCAGTTTGAAGAGTTCGCGGGCTGCAGTTAAAGTGGTTCCAATCTTTGCTGTTGCTTGAGTGGGAGGGACCTAGAAAAGAGGAACGCATTATCTTAACTGCACAATGGCAATTTACATCTTTGTCATTATCAGCCATAACACTCACACTATCAGGAATGGGCAATCCTGTTGTGGCATATTCACACCGAAACTGGAACAATTCGGTGTCTCGTTCACCTGCGGATGTCGTAGGAGATGGAGTAAATGGTCCATTACCGCTGCCATCATCGCCATCTTCATCGTCTATGGGTGCGATGCCTCTTGTAACAATCGATGAGGATGCAGCAACACCTAACTTATGAACTTGGAAGTGGAAATGAACCTAAGAAAGAAAACAAACCATTAAGCAAATTCATCCTAGTGAACATCGTAAAGGTACAAGTAGTTAGAATCAACTAACTGCTGAAACCTTTTAATTTGGCAGCCCTGAATACATAAATTAATTTAAATTCATTTACTCAATGCTGTTAACCAAGACAGTTTGATTAAATTTAATACTGGGAAATAATGTTGCACCATTAAAGCAACAGCTCAACTGTGAGAAATTATGAAATGAAACAAGACGATAAAACTTACATTATTTTTGTAAACAACTTTTTCTTCATCGACTTTTGTTTTGGTTCCACAATAATCGAAAGGTGATGATAGAACATAGTGGGTATCGTTGACAGAGGCTGAACAATGAGAATCAGCCAGGCTGATGTCTTCTGGTCGAAGGCCCAACTGCTCCATAGTGAGACGTGCAAAAGACACTTGCATGTTCTGAGGACGACACTCGACCACCATTGCGCCCAACAACGTTTCACTTGGCACGCTAATGATATCTAAACAGAAGTATTAGTTTTTAAATCACGTGGTGGTCACTATCAAGCACTGATGAGCAATTCTACATTTCATGACAACTTTTACTTACCATCGGAGTGGACAGGTGCCCCCGACTTTACAAGCATGTGGGTATCAGAACCATCTCGCGCGGTGTGTCCATTCCTCAAATGAGCCTTCAGCACTTCTTTGTTGGCTATAGCACGAGGACGATGGACCAATTGTTTGCTAGCATGTCTGGTAGGCTTGGTTGGCAAGGAATCGTCCAGTGTTTCTTGAATGCTCATATCGTCCACAAACACCCGGATTCCATTGGCCCTCCACACTTCAGTATAGGTAAATGCGGGTCCAAACCAATCGCGGGTGTACACCAGTAGTTCCTTGGTATTATTGGGCAGTGATTCAGTTCGCACATTCACAGTCAAAGCAACATCGGCCCTCGGAGTCTTCACTTGACCCTCAGTCTAAAACGAAAGATTCAAACTATGTAAATGAAAGGATACAATACAAAAAGCTTCAAAAATTGAAAGTTTTCTTGCACCAATTATAAACCTATAGTTTATTGAGAACCAACATGCAACATTATACAAACATTCTTTTAAAGAAGTAAATAAGAATCACGCTTGCTCACCACTACATCAACACGGCCAGATATTCCATCAGATACCACAATCCATTCTACTGGCTGTGCCGCCTGAAGCACTAGTGCTGCATCTTTGGCAACTGGTCCCCTGGAGCGTGAGCCCAGATGGATGGTAACTCGGGTTGGAGAATCACCAATGTCATCCCCAATCTCATGTATTTTAATCACGTGAACGGGCCTAGACTTCAAGGGCTGCGTGATGCATCCCTGCCTTTGGTTTATGGGAATAGGTTCTTGGATGTAAGTCAAAACATTGGTAAGCTTTGTCCTGGCCCTAAAATCGCATTTGGCTGGAGCGTCGTCACCTATTTAAGATAGAGCATACATTTATATTGCACCACAGATCAAGTGAATTGCCAAGTCATTTGAAGTGAATCCAATTAAAATCAGGATGAAATAATGAGCTGCATCTTGAAGTGCACATGCTACTAACATACTTAAGCATGTAAAAAATTGTAGAAATAAGGCGCTCGTTTGAATCGTTTTGCCCCATTCTCATAAAACCCAGTAGAGCTTGATAAGTTTAATGGCAATTTATTGTTACGATGTCTGCAGACAATCAACAACTACATTTTTATAGTTTACATAAAAATTATCTGCAGTCATATTCCATCCTGTTTGTCCCCTCTACTTCAATACAACTATCTCCCCAAAAACCATTCCTGATGCATTCATGGCCTAACCTGATCATACTGTATCTACCTGTTAATAAGCTATTAATGATAACTAGAGAATTAAGAGATCATTGTTCAATATTATGCAAAGCACACAATAAAGAACCATCATGTACTTAATTTTTTTTTGTATTCCTAAGAGGAAAATTAAGTGAAATGTAATCTGAAGATATCGCCAATCTCTAAATGTTTCCAGTACCAAAACAAGTTCATGCTACAAGCACAGACTAACCTGCTCCTCCCACTTTCAGGATTATCTTGTTGGCCCCATCTATTTTGGCATATGAGGTAAGGGTCTTATAGCGTTTTGTGGTCCAAGCCAGCAGATGCTTCACGCGTCCAATGTCCTTCCTATGAATGGATATCTGCAGACCTCTATTTTCAATCACCTGAGAGCCCTTGGTCACCTGTAAAACACAATGAAAAAAATTCAAATACACCATTCCCATCTGCTCGGCTAGCCAGTGTCAAAATCAACAGCTGGTTCAAAACCATCCTTTCAATAAAGCTGAAAAATTCGTAAAATTTCTACCAGAAAGCATGGTGGAATTTTTCAAGCAGAGAAATAGCCTACAATTAGACAAGCTGGTGCATAAAAGCCTAACAATGCAGGTCCACTTATATGAATCAAATATCGGTTCAAAACGAGATTTTCAATGACCATCACCGGTGCTGGCCACAGCACTCCTTAATGACCTGACCTCTCAGGACCATTTCACTTTGGCCACAATTGAAATTCAGTGATCTTCCCACTTTTTGTGCGTATTTCTAGCCTGTACCTGTGTTGCTCAGTGATTTTTCCCCCCAATTTTTTCCACCAACAATGCACCCATGCAATTCAAAGCCATAACAGGATTGAGATCCCATTCACCAATTTCGTGTGATTTCAGACATTTTTGAAAACTTACATGCCCACCCTAAAATGCCCCAAAAGAGGGGGCCTATTTGATTTCTCAAACCAGTTTTGATATCATTCCATTCAGAAATCTATTTTTGTAAATAGGTGATTTCCCCCAAGAAATATCCAAAGAAAAAAATCCACAAAAGTGGAAAAAATAGACTGTACCAAGCTAACTTTTACATTTTCATAGAAAATACACCAGCGCATAAACTATAAATTTAAATGGGTTGTCAGCTAGTTTTTGTGCAATTTTTTTTTTATATAAAAGATTTTCCAGATTTTTTTTTCTAAAGAAACCTGCATAAAAGAGGACGAAAATAGCCAATAAGCCCCTTATAGGAAAATTTTTATTATGGTTTCAGAAGAAGAAAAAAAAATCCTTTTCCAGACTTCAAAATGACTTCTGGTTTTCGCCAAAATTCGTAAGCAAAAATCTGCTTAAAAATTAAATGCAATCTGAAATGCGACAAATCTGCCATCGAGAAACCAGACACCGTAAATAGCCCATCAAATTATTAACGGCAATATTGATGGTTACAATTTGTCCCAGATATGCTAGTCGTAAAATATGAAATAAAATGCCAAATTCCGATTTCCAAGCCCTTTTTTTTTCAAAACGGCACTGCAGGTTGCATCCGGCCAACGTGTTTGGGGAAGCTACTAGTTGGTGTGCAGTACATGTATATTAAATTTTAAAAAAAATAGCCATAAACCAAAATATTCATTATAGAATCGCAATCACGTTACTATCCATCGAAGCTCATTCAAGAATTATGGCAACCACGTTGCTCGAAGTCCTTGCCAATTCGAAAGATCAATCAGTCCCAAACATTTCCTGATGGTCATTATGCTTTTGCGAACATAAGGCGATTCTGGGGCAACCTGTCACGAAAGATTAGCGCTGCAACACCCTACATTTTATCTAGGGCCTCAATCAGCTTGTCTTTGTTTCTTGCGCATCGAGGATGGGAATACTGCAAGATGGTAATAACCAAGAAGAGGAGAATTGGAAAAGAATGTCAAGGCCGATGTTCAGAGAAACGAGCTAACGATTTTGCGAAAAAACAAAAGTTGTATTTATCGTTTGAAAAAAAAAAATTTTTTTTTCAAATACACATAGTATCGTTTTGGTTAAAAAAAATCTAAGGAAATTTAGAAAGATTGCACGCGTCCCTTTAAAAAATCAATTTTGTGCCGAGCCCTGCAGATGCTCCTCACCTACGAATGGGTCACACACACATTATGCAAATATTTGACGCAGTGCTCAACGGTCCGAGAAACTTGCCACTGGGTCTTAACGCGTGGTCAAACTTGCAATGAGCCGCTATTTTCATCCTCCGTTTCACTAGTAGCTGAAGGGTACGCGTTCGGAATAGCAATTTGCTTTTTAAAATAATTAACGATAACACAGCCTCTCGACCCCCAATGGATTAGCATAGATGGGGGAAAGGTCCCTAGGCCGTTATTCAAATGCACTACAATCGTATGTGCGCGAACTGCGAAACGCTAGCTGGCGAGAAGACGGAATAAAAATAAGGAAACGCATCACTCAAAAGTTAAATAATTCGAAGATTTTTTTTATGAGTAACGACGGAGGAAGAACTGGCTTTGCTCATTTGGTAAATCATAAAACGGGGAACGTTTCCTTCCGCGAAACTTAGCTAAATTCCCGAATGACACGACCAGTTGAAATCATATTAAAATGCGTACGCAAACTACCCCTCACGTCCGTGTATAGGATTTTCAGGAGTAGGGATCGCGGCTTCGAGCACAGCACCAGTAAATGTGAAGTTTTCAATCGCGGTAGGGACTGCGCATAATCGTCCTCGAATCGGCCAATTTCAAAAATGGCATCAGAGCATTCACTCGAGTTGCTTGCTTGGAGGGAATCAAACTTTTGAATTCTGGAACAAACAGTAATAATACCGGGTGTTCCGTTTTTCATGATTTGTCCAAATTTTTTTAAAATAAATAGTAAATCGTAAAAGTTATGAGAATACAAGATTAATAATAACAACTTGCGTTTTAATTTATGCAAGAATGAAGGGGACCCCCGCTCCCCCCTATGAGGGATCCGAGGGTCCCTTTGTGATTTTAAATGGGGAGCCCCATTTTTTTTGCATATTATGAATGCGCATATAAAACAAAATAAGTTTTGTCTAAAATATTTTGTTGGCATCAACTTAGATGTTGCTGTAATCGATGTCCGAAATCGTGCAACTGACTTCTTCAGTTTCCACTTTTTTAAACATGCACCAACAGAGTACATGTATCATGTTTTTCGGGAATTTCATACTAAAGAGACTTGTATATAAAAATATCACATATTCCTGTTTTTATAGTGTTTGTATTATTTGTATAAATATTTTTATACAGAATTCAACATAGGACATGTTTCATATGTCCCCAGAGAAGCTGCAAACGTATTTTCTTCCACGTTTCCTACATGCATCTGCCATTCTCAACATTAGACGCAAGATGCAATGCCACCGCTCATCAGGCATGAACAAAACGTTATGCAATTGCATAATGAACACTCTGAGAATTATGGACTCTATTGTTAACTTTTGCAATTGCATTCAACCAAACGCTTTTGGGATTTTATTATCAACTTAAAAATACAACAGATTTAGATATGGCACTTACAATGATCCGATGCCTCGTGTCGTTGGTCAAGCGATCCGCAACCAGGCGCCAGGATACGGAAAACTCAGAGTGGAGCACCACAACGAGGGGTCCGGCGTGCACGGACTGTTCCAGGAGGGGCCTGATGTGTAGGGTAACCACCTGGGGCGCCGGCCAACCGTCCATCTCCCTCAGGTGAAGGACATGCACTTCCTAATTAGGCAAGGAATGGGAAAAGCGAGTTAATCACCTCTATAAGCAATTAGGAAACTAAACTGTCTTTGAAAATGGTATAATGATTAGTTCAGGTTCCGTACCCCAACACGTCCGCTTATGTTTCGGCTGTAGCAGCCGACGGATGCGATCTCTTCTTCCCACATGGGAATCACCGAACTGATGTGGAATCCAGCTTTCATTTCGCACGAAATGCCTAGCAAAAGAAGAAAAAAAACATGGTTACATCAACTTATCAACGTGATCAAACAGCATATAGGCAATTGATCCGTACAGCATCGTCAGAAATGGTCCATTGATAGCCACTTAAGTTGCAATGGAATTTCCAACTGAATCCGGACAGGATTTCAGGAACAAGCGCTCAAAAATACATCTACATTGGCCCTATGATGATTATTTTATCCATTTTAAGTTAACAAAAATAACAAGCTCTGAAGGAATCGAAGGCGCAATCAAAAGCAAGAAATTTAGCCAAAAATTTAAGATTCTTAATTGATACTGTACTTTTTTTTAAATTTACGTAAAATAAAATAAATATAATGCAAATATTAATACACCTCCTCTGCTAAAATTAATTACCGTGAAGGAAAAGTGTGTTAAAACAAAATTCATGGGTTTAATTTAAAAGTCAGAAATACATCTTCATTGGTCCCATGATGATTATTTCATCCATTTTAATTTAACAAAAATAACAAGCTCTGAAGGAATCGAAGGCGCAATCAAACGCAAGAAATTTAGCAAACAATTTAAGATTCGTGATACGTTTTTTTTTTTTTTTTTTAAAGTAAAATAAATATGATTTAAATATTAATAGACCTCATCTGCTAAAATTAATTGGCGTGAAGGAACAGTGTGTTATAATAAAATTCATGGGTTTAACATAAAACTTTTATTATAACTCGAGCCTACAGTTAAGTTAATTAGCGTGAAAGCACTTTTTTCTATAAAAAAACCGCATATGTCTCATTATGAGAAAAATACCTATAAACGTAAAATTACAGTTTATCATGTAAAAGGTCAATGGTCGTAGACCTTAGTTGGCTAATGGCGAATTTGATTGGGTCAAAAAATCTGCACTAGTGCAGGCTACAAGGTGAGGCATAAGTCTGCATAATCGGCAGTATTGCAGAACGACTTTACAGACTCATGCCTCACCTTGTAGCTTACACTAGTGCAGATTTTTTGGCCCAATCAAATTCGCCATAACATAATCATCGAATTATTTCTAACGGCCGGCGCTATCTAGGATGCATTCCGGGCAACATGCCGTAAAGATGGACGCATCGAAACTTGAAATGTTAAAACTCAGTATACAGTACATTACATGTACATGTAAAACGAATGAGGGAGGGGTATGGGTTGAAATTTGGGTGATAGAAATAACTTTTAATGATTGAAAACGATCGCAATTCTAGAGGCACACACGGTTGTGCATTGGGAGGTAAATGTCCCCCTGTTCTCATTCAGGAAGCCATCATCACAACTCTCAAAATGCGCGAGAACGGATCCCCCTAGGGGTCAAAGTGCGTGCCGACCACTGGGAATGGACGTGGGAACAGGCGTCACGAGAGCGTACCTTGTAATGTATTCGGAGAAGGTGATTCCGATTCAATCCCCTCGCAAATCTACGAATTTTGTCTTTTGGGGGGTGACATTCACGTTTCGGGCATTAATAATTTCTGCGCTTTTTTCGCCATAGGAACCCTCACAGAAAAAAAATTGGGTCCAGGTGCAACTAAAAACTGTGCCTCACCGTCGGCACTACCCCTCAGGTGCATGCCCGAAAATGACACAAAAACGCTCCCTTCCCCCCCGAAGCCATTTCATATGTTGATTTTCCCATTTTTTTCCATTGATCAATCAGATTTGAGGGCCACGTTTTTTTCGCCCCACCAGTTTTTTCCCTTCGCGATTCCATTACCCTCCCTGGGTCCCATCTTTGTCAAGGAGTGCCAGTTGTTCACATAAACAGCTACCGGTGCCCATAACCATAGTGCCCCTCCGCGTCATCCTGCCGCTCCCACGTTCGCCGATGTCACCCTCGTCCTTACCCCATATTCGAAGGGGCCAGTCCCAGATCCGTGGGGACATTTCTTTACACGAGCGACCCGTAAGAAACGCGTCCCTCCAGCATGCTTCACAATGGACCAAAGACATTCAACTTCTATTAAAACTTACGGTAAAAAAAAAAATAAATAAAAATAAAATGTCTATTCAATTTTTATCACCGCAGGGGTGCTATGGACAAAAAAAGCTGTGGGGGTAGCGCGGTGGACTTTGACAAAAGAAACCAGATTAGTTTCTAAGGACCAGAGCTTTAGCGCTGGGCTAGGGCCAGACAATCCCGAAAAACAGTCCAAGACCCAAAAAAAAGGAGGCCCGAGGAAAACGCGTGGGGTGAGCTATAGGGAGACCCCCGAAAACTAGACTAGCGTTAAAAAAAACAGTGGCAGAGGTCCCAGAAGTCGTGGAAAAAACGGTCTGGACACCCATGCGGGGGGTGATGGTTTTTACGGCTCTGGGTGCACCGTGGGCTAAGTCTGGGTCCTTTATGTCGAGGCACCCCAGACTTATGTGGGCCAAGCGAGCCTCGAACATAGCAACTCCTAGGAGATGTGGCGAATCGAACCTGTTTCAGGTGGGAGTGGAGTAGCAAAAAACGTCATACCCGTTCTGACCTAACTACATAAGGTCCATTTTTCTTAAAAAAAAGAAAGAAAATAAAAACGAGTTCCCAGAAATTAAATTTTTTTCTAAAACGGCATCATTTCTCCGAAGAAGCTTTATCTATAACAACTGAAACGATTTTTCCTAATAAAACTACATTTTTTTTCTTAGCAATTTACATCCAATTTTAAATGCAATACATTCTGTAAAACCATGAAACTTTAAATGCATGTAAATGATACCATTTTTATTCAAATTTTATTTATACTAACCCACCCATATATTCGGGTATCTACTGTATAAGGGTACTGCCAACATGTGTAATGGTTACATTTTCGTAACGTTTTCCCCAAATGTTTTTCATAAATTTACACCGATTCAAAAAGTTTTAAAACGCCATTAAAATTAATTGAAAAAAAAAAATGTTTTTTTTTCTTACTACTGAAAAGTTTCCCTTTCATACATTCATTATTTACAAGTAATGAAACGTTGTCATACGATGATCATCGACATTTATTTCCAAATTATTAAAACAATAAGCAATTACAAGTACGATGTGCATACTTCAGGATGGATCAGGAAATCGGCCAACAACCTTTACATTAGCGTCGGCCTTGACTAGTACTAGCTCAAACCTTTTTTCTGGCAAGACTATTTATTCCCCCATGATCAACGAATGCCAAGGTTTCAACTCACTTTCAAGGCCTCAGAAAAGAGGTTGGTTGAACTAACATTGAGAAGTGGATTTCTGCTATTGATTCAAACTCTTTGCTAAGTTGCTTTGGAACTTTTATTTTTCCACACACATGTACAATGGCTATACATGTATTTAAGAACGTAGACTTTTGTTTCAAATATCTTTGAAAGGCACAGCCGAATAAGGTCGCAGAACATTGCGTGATGCTACATTTGCTTTATAGCAGTGCGAAATGGTATTCAAATTGTTGAAGTGGTTAACACACAATGCTTCATTTTAATCATGTGGATTGTTCTGGTCCTTTTTAAACAGACAATAACGTTCCTCCTTTCCAGCAGACATTTGCGACATTTCGTCAGACATTTCCAATTTCCAGACACAGCGTTTAGCTTGATTTTCCTCAACTTTCAGGAATATTAATGTAACAAACCTGGTATTGCAAATATCGCAGATGTCCTGCCAATCATATTTGTCGGCTCGAACTTTTTTCGGCATTGTGTGGACAGGCTGTCCACTTTGAATCAAGCTTAATTTCGATTTATTGGCGACAATGTTCAAACTGTGGTTAAAACTACCTTCATCTTCAAGAACATTTTCTGTGTACTTCAAACTAACGATTCTAGCCCCTAGCTTGCTTATTTCATCTGTAGAAAATTCTTACCAGTGGATGGTGCAGCCTCTGTAAAAACGTTGCTCAAGAAGATCCCTGATGCTGCTTGCAAGATCAGGAGGACGGTGAACAGGCCACCAGGTGGGGACAAAAGCATTTTATTCTTCATCTTGATTCTGAAAGCAACAAACAAAAAGTTTTAGCAATGGATTAAAATCGTTTTCCATGGAAACTAACAGAAAAAGAGGCGCTGTCGACCTCAGGGTTCTCCTCGCCATTCATGTGTTTCAAGCGCAATAACTTCATAAATTATCAAATACGTTTCTGCTTTGCAAGATGGTTGCTAATGAGTCGAAAGGCCACCTTGTTCAAGAACCATACCCATGCTTTTCTTTAACGTTCATGAATCTTCGTTCAGAAACTCATTTTGCTGTCAGACTGAAACGCACCATTGAGTCGCGCACGGTATTTACTGTCAGTTTACAGTCGCGCATTGATCAATTTTATAATGCATACAGTTTACACACAGCATCTTAAAATTTCAGTGCTGTATTTTTTTTTATAAATTATAACCGCTCTTGAAATGACCACCACTTCCACCAACATATTAGCCTGTCAAACAGTTGGGATAGTGAGTTGCCATTGGGCATATCGAGATACGGTATTCGAAAGCGGATGAACTTTAATTAAGGAAGACAGGAAGAAAGGGAAGGTTAGGAACCTCCACCAAGAAACCAACAGCATTTTCTGCTTGTTTCGTGCGCACAAAAAAAAGAGGATTTTTTTTTAAATTTTAATATAGCAATCAAGTAATCATTGAAAAGATTTTTTCACCAGAATAATGATGCCGTGCTTGCAAATATGGAACACGTACTATATCCTTCACAAACTTTCCACAACAGCTATAGCTGTTGTATCTCTATATATCTCTATATATATCTCTATTCCTGCAACCTGAATATATTGAAAGTAAGCACAAAAATTCTTTCCTATTGTTGTTTTTTTGAAAAATATGATAATACTAGTTTAGAATGAGTTATTAGGGTGTGTCAATATGTAAATTAAATAAGAGTTCAAAAGAATTTTTAAATTATCAGACGTTTATATTTCCGTTGTTTTTGCGTGTTCAAATGCAAAATAACAACAAGACGTCATGACACTCCTCTTGACAGTCCATACAAGGCTAGCGTACATAAAACCATGCTCACGCAACTGCCATGGCCTACATGCCATGCAGGGGGCGTCCACGCCACCGATTGCGATATCTCGATCGTTAACCTTACTTAATCGATGACAATATTTATGGGCGACATGTCGACATCGTATATTTCAGATAGACCTTTGACTCAGGCCTGATTGTGAGCCATTCAAATGCGAATGGAGCTTTCAGTTTTTATGTTCATTGTAATTTGCAAGCAATTTTTCTGCCTGCTTAGAGAGCGTCAAATGATTCAGTAATTACATGACATTTTTACATCTTTACTTTGAAAACAATGGACCCATGGCGAGTATCATTGATTTTCAGTTATTCATTCTTGCTCAAGAATCAAACCTTGAAACACCATCCGAATGTGATAAACAGTTACCTCATGACACGAGTTACTGTACTGAAGAATCAAAATGAAGGTTAACTGGGACTCGCCCATCCGAAGGCTTTCAAATTAGCACTTTTGGCTACAAACGCTGCTAGATCAACGGTCGTATGAACTAGCAAACCTGATACACACAAGGTACACGTATACATGATGACATTTTTAGCTCGTATAGATCTAGCATATCCGATGATACTTCTAAGATCTTATAGTTGAAGCCATGCTTGAACTTAAGATATATGGCTTCAATGGTCGATACCATGATCCATCTTCAAGTCAAGTGGTTGGTAAACACTGAGAATTTAACCCCGACAAATATTTATTTAGTGTCACGTGAGCAATACCGGTACATTTATACACGGAACAAGAGTGCATAACCAATAAGACGCGTTATTGGTTCTCGCAGCTGCTCTTGTCTATATACAAACGAGCATGGTTTCATCAAAGAAGTGGAATAAAACCATGTCACACGTAGGACGTCAGTTTCGCTCATGGACCACCTACAATTTCGGGAATCACGAGAAAAACCAATTTCCAAGTTTATTCCCCCCCAGGAAAGCCGCGCACCCTGCCATTTTCGGCGGAAGAGGAAACCCTACGCGCGACGCAAATAAGGTTCGCTAATCATGATTACGAGATAGCTAAACAAAAAACAACCAGAAGAGGCACGATCTTTGAAATCGGCTTGTCGTAGTAAAGCAACTAGTGAATGAACCTCTGCAGATACTACTACTCGCATCCTACTATTTCCTGCCAATATATAGTAGCTCGCACTGTGGCATGCCTTTTTTTAGCGACATTTTTTTCCCATCATCCTAGGCTTATGCTTCTTTCTTCTCCGAATGGATTTGGCGGGCAAAGCTCTATCATCTTTTCTGCTCGCGTAGGCCTAAGATGTTTTTTTTTCGAGTCTCCGTACCCACAATTTTTTTTTTCACTCAGCGTCCCACCCTGGAGTTATGTGACACATAATAACGCGGGGTGATGCCAGTGAAATAAGGCCCCTCTTGGTAAAAACCTACTTCTCGCACGATCTCACCCTTGGCATGTTTCCCCCCAACCGTTGGCAACATCTGGGCCTTCGTTTTGGGGCCCCGTTCCGAGGGGAAGAAACGTGAGGGGACGGGTCGCGAAACCCGGGGGTAGGGAAGATAACGCGCGTACCTACGGATCGGGGCCCAAGTTATTATTATCTGATAACAAGTGGCTGAGGAATATAACCATTGTTGGCCTGAACCTACCCCCAAATTTCAGCAGCTAAGCTTCGCGATTATTTCCAAAGGGCCTAAGGGTGCCGTCCATAAATGACTCACGCAATTCCACGTAACGAGCAGCTCAGAAACAACGGTCTAAAACGGTCTTATATCGCGCCAAATAGGTCGTCCATAATCAACGTTATGCACTAATTAAGGCAACTATGCATTTCGTTCATCCCGCCCAAGTCCCACTTGGTCCACAATTGAGGAACTCCCTCTCAAACCATTGACGTCGTTTATGCACAACCCCTAAACACGAATTTCGTCCGGACGTAAATGGAAGTCCCTGCATGCGTACTCCAGAGTCTCTCATCTTCTGAATTATTTTTCAAATTAAACAATTGATGCTTTCGGAGATATCGCACACTTCGCTTCAAAAGTTGTCAATTTCCGGTTTAAGACTGTATTAAGTCGAGCGAAATGAGTTCTTTATTCGGTAAAAACGACATAACAGGTTACCATAGTTTCAGCTAAATGGCCGTATTGTCACTTTATTTTAGGCATTACAATATACATGTACATTAAATCTGGCTCCTTTTCCACTACCAACTTATGTTACATTTTTACCAAAACATATTTTGATAGTGGAAAAGTAAGCAGGATTGATTATATTGCTTCCTACCTATTGAAGATTAAACTTATCGATTACAGTACATTCCCATGCATTTTTTATTAGCTGGCTTCATCTCAAAATGAAAAGTGTTGAGTTGTGTCACTTCTGAGTTCTGAAGCGAGTGTGTGACATTAGAATTAACCATTGATCACGAAAGTCCATATACTTCTCGCCCCCCGTGCACAACCCTGGAACTCTCCCTCGAACCACGGACGTACTTTATGTACATCATCCAAACACACTGAACTTGGCTACCGATCAGTTCTGGACAATGAGTTCAAAACTGAAAAAAAATATGAGGGCGGTGACGTCACATCTAACTGAAGAGCACTTCCTTATGCAAATAAACAGGAAGTTTACATTAAGTATGTCACTGTAAAACTCCTTAAAAGTGAGCCATTTTTTTGGCAATGATTAAACAGTTTTCATTTAAAAAAAAAAAAAAAAAAACTTTCCTTCATTGGTTAGCTTCTTAACACGTGCTGTTGCTGCTGAAAACCTCAGCTGGTTGTTTTTGTTTTTCTAGGGCGAAGTGTTTCAAAACAAGTTTTACTAGCTCGAGATGATGCATAAAATACCGCTGACTCCTCTCGGGTATCCAAATACGGTACACGGGTTTAATCGCCAAGAGCAATGTTTACAAGTCTGACAACAACTGGACTTGCCGTAAAAACAAACATGAATAAATAATATTTAGAGTGCGTTATTATGAGCGACTTGCGTAATGCAGCAGCTGTGTTATTGCCCTGGCAAATTCAGCCAGCATCAAGTTGCAGGGTTATACAAAATTTGGATCCCTGATGACAAGCTCGTGCCAGGCACAAACATCTGGCATGGATCATATACATAAATGCCAGAGTTTACCTGAACAAACTCGCTCAATTACGGAACACTGTGTTGCCAAATGTCTGGGAAAAACGTGAAACGAACGCCTAAACAAATACTTGTACATTCCATTGCAGACGTAAAGTTATTTGAAAGCGAACGTTCTGACTTCTGCAACACGCAATGTTGACTTGCTTTCATGACATTCGACTTATCAGAAAATGATGAACTTGGATGGGAAAAGCTCTCAATATAAATAACGTAAAAGTCATCCGATCAAAACTGTCATTTTGCATTTTTTAATGCCAACTGTATGTTGCATGAGCTGAATTGACTTTCCTAATCGGAGTCGTTACGTTTGACCTCTTTGAAACTAGAGGAATTTGTCCTCCGTATTATATTTACCTTTCCATATCTGGATTCTACATAGATAAACGTTTTTCTCAGCAAGGCATACACCGTGGAAATGTGACTTTTACAAAGCGTTTTCTGACGTCAAATTGTTTCTGAGGGCTCGCATTTATAATGCAAAGGGATGTCACGAAAATCTATACGTTAGTTCAAGAAATGATATTGCATGCATTAATTGTTTACTTTGACAACACTTAAAGCGTTCTAAAATTGCACAACAATTAATTGATATATCATACATTTTTAGTATTTTTACTACAAAGATATGTGACAAACTTGCTATACTCGTGCTTTCCGGGCAGCCAAGGTCTGTATTATCATGTCACGACATTAGAATTAATTAAAAGCGTCAGTCTATAAACACGGTACCTGTTTGACACCGATCTCTGAATCGTCAACTCAAACATTTATTTTTATAATAATTTGCATTTATTTCCCAAACTCTCCAAGAACACGAAGGCATTCACCAATTTCAAAGAAGGCGTTGTCTATACATCGAGAAACTGTTCACAAACGCAACATCGTTAATCACGATACAAATAAACTACGTATAAATTCCACGAGATATCAAGAGGTCACACATGGTGTTTACATGATTATTAGGCAAGTTAACGTGTTTACTTTTCAGCGTGACAACCGTGCAACCTTTAATTTAAACAAATCCGCTGATCCATTATTTGGTCGATGGCAGTGATGTCATTTCATCCACCTAATTTGTAGCGCAATTTTACTCCTACGATGTCTTCAAAGCACCGATTTTTAAGGTTGAAAACATGCAAGCTAGCATGTCAAACATGAGCAAACAAGAACACGTTCGAATTTGGAACGAGGCAATTTTACGAACACTGTGACTTTCTTAGCATAGCACAGTAGTTACATCGCTAAAAATTGAAGAAACATCGAACACTGTCGCAAAATCGTAGCTTTTTTCCAGGAATAAACAATGGCACATTGTCCTTTTGGCAGCATGGCGAGTTTATTTACCAGAATGCTTCGCCCATATTTGGGCATAGGCCTATTTGTCAAGTGTAACGAGCCCCAACTGCACCCCGAAACAAACTGGATGTAAGCGTCAATTTCTCGATTTCCTCACCGAAATGAGTAGCCAGGAGAACCCGGAGCAAACTCTGGCCTCTTTTGAAATACTGGTAACGTCAAAAACTGGCGATATTTTCGAGAAAACTCCCTAAATGGGCCCCTTAATGGCCATCCCACCAAAAGGGAGAAAGACTCCTTTTTCCTACCTCGAAGGTACAGCTATTCCAAAACCCATATCATCGCACGTCTGAGGACGAGCTTCGAGCACAATACAGTTCACTGTTTTATCAAAACAACTGTTATTATTAATCCAACGGTAGTATGGTCAATGATTCGCTGTCAAATACAACTACTTCGCATCACGAGCACGCACAAAAATATACCGCGACTATCACCGATCACATTAATTCACTGAATGACGAATGCTGTTCGATTTGGAGCACGAGGGAGGTGCGCGCTTGGAACAACCAATAG
>JAQGBX010001712.1:0-23461 GCA_034698745.1 Megaphyllum sjaelandicum | reverse complement strand
AACCCTTCCCTTCTCCCAACCCACACCTGTAGACGGTGGCGCCCCCTAGAAATTCAGGAACGGCGCCAAATTTAAAACTTCAGCATGGGGGCACAGGCTCGAAAAACAAGGCAGAAGGGCAAAACCTACGACATCGCAAAAAACCCCACTACCACAGCCTACCTACCATAGCGTGCTGCCCGGATCGGATTCCTTCTGCGAGTGCTCGCAGTGATAGTGGCAATGGCAGTGGTGGATCGAGTTATACGAGTGGACGTGACTCGTACGGTAACAGGGGTTAACGTTAATTTTTTGTTTTGTTGTATTGTTTTGTGTAACAGGCTTGAATAAAGACGCATGGCGTCGAAACGTCACTTTTAAACAAGTTTCATGGTCGTGTGCAGGTTTCTCTAATGTTTTCTGACTACGGTACAAATTTGCAAAATTTTCCACGTTTTCCGAGTACAAATTAGAAAAACTTTCCACGTTTTTCGAGTAGAAATTAGAAAATTTTTCCACGTTTTCCGAGTAGAAATTGGTAAAATGTTCCACGTTTTCCGAGTAGAAATTATTAAAATTTTCCACGTTTTCCGAGCACAAATTAGCCAAATTTTCCACGTTTTCCACGTACAAATTGTCAAAATTCTCTAGGTTTTCAGAGTACAAATTTTCCACATTTTCTGAGAACAAAATTGCAAAATTTCATACTTTTTCCGAGCCCAAATTTTTAACATTTTCCGAACACAAAATTTTCCCATTTCAAAAAATTTTATGCAATTTTCTCAAATTTAAAAAAAAATTCTTTATTAATGTTAAAAATTATTATTAGTAAATTTAAAAAAAATATGTTCTAGTGTCAAATTTAAAAATGTCAATTTTTCACGTTCTCATTAGTCAGGGAATTTTTTTTTTTAAACCTGGAAAAGTCAGGAAAGTTGAAAATGAAATTTCTGGGGGAACCCTGATCGCATTCATTGTATAATTTATGGAAGAATAAAGTGATAACGGGAAAAGTCAAAGCGAACCATTAATTGATAAAAGCGAGAAAAGTTTTGATGTTTTCAAGATGGCGTCAACGACCGTTTTTGTCTTAAATTGGCTCATTGTGAATACAGGGTAAGACGATGCCCGTGGTGCTGCCACCTGGAAAACAGTTGACATCCTCATTAAAAGATGCAGGCGCCTGCAGGAAGAAGTCCTCCATAAACCACATGTCCACGCAACTTTTGCTGATGAAATTGCAGGCAATCTGTTAATGACGTTGGAATCCATGATCCATCGTAGAGGCACGTTGGCTCTCTGACGCTTCTAGGCGGCAGCATCGTAGCACCGAGTTATGGCGAAAATAATGGCGAATTTGATTGGGCCAAAAAATCTGCACTAGTCCAGGCTTCAAAGTAAGGCATAAGTCTGCATAATCGGCGGTATTGCAGGCAGCAGGCGCAAAAAGACTACAGACTTATGCCTCACCTTGCGGCTTACACTAGTGCCGATTTTTTGGCCCAATCAAATTCGCCATAAGTGTATAGCTCTCATTTCGTGCGCGTGTTTTTTGCCTCATTATTTCATCCGATTAATTATCTGCGCATTTCCCAGGTGTGCGCATTCCCAGTATGCAATTTTAATAAAGATGTTCGAAATAACGATGCTCTCAGTACCCGTATTTCGCTATACGAGAAATTCAATCCACTTTTTTTTGGAGAGACCAATGCGAAAATTTAAGAACGCTGCTTTGAGAATTTTGTCTACTGACAAGAACGACTCATAAACTAAAAACTACGAGAAATAAAAAAAGAAAACCGCCGATGTTTACAACGCTGAACAGAAATCGTAAATTGTGATAAATTGAACTGACAATTCTAAACTCGCGTAATTTTCTTAGTTTAGTTTATGGTGCGTTGTAGGCCGTAAAGAGAGAACGAGATCTAATCTATTATCAATTTCGTCTCTTGAAAATGCAAGCTGTAATTTCACGTTTAGCATTTCCGGGTCTGCCGTCTCTGCTCACCATGTTCCCTGAAGTGATATTCTGTCCAACAACCGTTGCATTTTTCATAAAAACGATATTTTTCCAACAAATTATATATCTTTCCAAAAAAACCCGATACGATTATTCTTAAAAATACTTCCAAAAACCGATGCCTTTTAAACAAATTACTTCGAAAAATCGATTTATTTATCTTTGAAAGGTTTTATCCAAAAATTAGAAAACATTTCCACCGAAAACGATGTAATTTCTACTAAAAACTATAGTTTTTCGATCTAAAATTTCGTTTTTCTTTCTAAAAATTACGCAATTTTTTGTAAAAACGAATTTTTTCTAAAAACAACGAATTTTTGCTGAAAGCAACGAATTTTTTTCTAAAAACAACGAATATTTTCCTAAAAGCTACACCATATATTCCCGCAAACAAGATGATTTTAACGACACAGTATTTCCAAATGAAAAGCACCAAGACTTTTTTTAAAAAAAAGACACACCCTCTTTCAAAAAAACAAAACAAAAAAAAGTCCTCCCGCGGATGTCGACGGATGTTCCGCCAGGTGGCGGTGATGATCATTGTCTGAGTAACATTTTTATATCTCCAATTTATTTGAAGCCCATCAACGAGCGCTTAGAATCACAAAAAAAAAGATCATTAAAAAAGCAACAACACGTTGGCTCCGTTTTAATCCGATTGGTTTTATTGAGCGTATTATCCTTAAACCAATCAACGAAATTAGAGCGCTTTCGACGCGTTTAATTAATCCAGTGCACGCAAACTTTACTCGATTTGCGGCGAATGAAAAGCAACTATGAATAATAATAATGGATCTTTCATTGGCCAAATTGATTTATTGGAAACCTGAATCATGGGCGAGACAGGGGGCGCTGCCAGCGTAACGAAATCAGGGGCTTCCTTCTTCATGATTAAAGTGCATTCTGGGACAGAATTTGTTCGGGAGATATACAGTATCTATCGATATAGGACTTGTTCGATTATCTCAGTATTCTTTTTTCATTTAAGTTTCAATTTTGCATTTTCTTTTTTCGGTAAGATTTTTTCAGTTGATTTTTATTGAATTAGAAACTCTAGTTTCGAGAAGCGTCCTCTAGCGACTGAGACGTGGATACGAAGCTTAAAATTCAAGTTTGGGAATATGAACGCAGTTTGAAAGTATTCCTCCTGTAATTCTGCAAATTTTCTTAAACGACTTTATCATATTAAAAAGGTAACGGATTTAGAAAATGTAGTTTTCTCGAAAGAATGATTTTTACTGTAGAAAAATCTAGTCGCTTTTTTGACAAAACTCGTTTTTTGAAATTGGATTTTTGGGAAATTATTTCGGTTAAGTGTTTGTACCGAACCAAAGCCATGGAACAATGAATAAAATGTTAAAAGGGGATTGAAAACTATTTAACAATTGTAAAATAACAATCTCCCCCCCCCAAAAGAAAAAACTTAGTTAAAACTAAACTTTAAAAAAATAAAGTACATTTTTTTCTCAACATAAACCTTAATTCTAAAAATAGTAACATACAATACATATACATTACTTCATGTTCAAAGAAATGTATCCGCGAAATTTTTCTGAATAGCCAGTTTCCGGCTATTCGGTTTCGTTTCCCCCCGGATAACCGGAAGTCTGCAATATCTGTGGTCATATTCAAAATGTGAAATTTCATCGATTGAGCAAATGCATCTTATGCAATTTATCACATAGAAACGAGTTTTCATTATGCGGCAAACGCGTTATAGTCGTTGCGCGTTTGCGCCGGCACTGGCCGGGGGCGCTGCAGGCTACAGGCTATAGTTTTTTTACGTAATGCTTGTATGCGGGGCGGCTCGCTCCTTTATTTTTATTTATTCGCTATAATGGGCCCATAATAATAATATACGGCTCGATGATGGAAATGTTGGCGAGTCTCTGTAGCCCACCTTTTACGCTCTAAGAGCGAGTTAGAAGATACATCGATTTGACGCGTCAATGACGATGAGCGATGGTCCAGAAAAAAAAGGCAACAAAAAATTGTGGGTGTTGGATTCGATTGAGGAAAATCCTCCGCGCGAACGCCCTCTATCGCCTGCATTTATCCACTCGGGATTATAGGTTTCACTAGCCGGATGCTCAACCTTTAGGCACCAGAACATGCATACAGTAAAATATTTCAAAATGAAAAATGTTTCAGTTGTGTCACTTTTAATGCTGGGGTACTGTTACATGCACCAAATATGTATTTGTTGAAGATTGTTTTAGGCATAAAATTAAATATTTTTGGCAGAATTTGTCTGTAAAATTCAAAGGAAAAGAACTAAGAGATGTGAAATTAATGTTCATTGACATTCTACGCATTAATTTCAATTTATAAAGACTGTAAAATTTAAAGAAACGCCATTTAGGGATTGATACGCGCAACACCGAGTCAACAATATAGTTTTTAATTCGTTCAGACATGACGTGTGGGAAATTTCGAGATGTTAAATTCGTAATTTCTCGTTATATAACTTCATTAGCACCGGGCGTCCTATAACATGCAGCAAATGTTGACTGAGTTATATCTGAAAATACGGTACGTTCAAAAAGTTTTTTGAACGTTTTATATTTGTCAATTATAAAATATAATGGAAGTCTTAACTGCTTTAAGTTTGAAATTTTCTTATTTAAAAGCCATGGTTAGTAAAATGCTCAGAAATATGCCCTTGACTTTTCGGACACGCCTAAAATTGGTAATTTTCCAGGTATTATACTTTCCTCGTGTATGACCGGCTTAATGCAAATCTATGCGGTCATTCTAGAGCAATAATGCGGCCCTCTTAGAGCAATGTTTTTTATTATTTATTAATGGTTTGCAAGCCTCGTGAGACTTTCTACTTTCGTTTGCCTCTTTTCGCATCCAAACAAAGCAGGACGTTGGTAAACCTCGTCAATTTGAGTCATTTATTACCGACCGCAATAGCTGTTTATAAACCTATGTTGCCTTTAAATTAAAAAAAAATTGTATACAAAATTTTACCAAAACGGCCGTACTTCATTGCTTTGAAACAAGATCTATGCCCCTTAAAAGGGGGCAAACAATGCACGCATTCGAGGCAGCAGTGATTGCCTCCCAACGTGGGGAAATATTTGTTATCGTTGACCACATCTTTGAAAACTTGAAAAACTTACTGTTCAGTCCGCCTCTAAGGCCTTGAATTTTAATGTTCGCTTTCCTTTTTTAAGGTATAAAGGATTTCTCAAAGATTGCCCGGACGGACTATTAACGGAACTGGTAAAAATATGATTTTCATATGCGCATATAAACATTGTGATCGATCGATCAGAGTTGTTGGGGTCCCAGATATGCACCCTTTCGTTTGGCGAAAAATGTCCCCAGGATCCGTATTACAATGGCTGTTTCTTGTTGTTTTCCTAGGGGTTTATCAAGATCTACAGACAGTTTTTCCCGCAAGGTGACCCGACCAAATTCGCCTCGCTAGTTTTCAGAGTTTTCGACGAAAATCACGTAAGTTATTTTTTATTTATGCCGCTCATTTCCTTCCTCTAAATAGGCGTGCCTTCGCTATTTTTTCCCTTTTGGAGGAAATATCATTATTACCGCTGTTTTGTCAACGCGAGTAAGTTTATGAGGCATAGTATTACGCGTGACATTTCTCCTAGTAACGTTCTTATCGTTTGCAGAGTGTGCATGTATAAAATGTTTTATTAAGAAACTTGCCCCATAACTGTAGCTTATGTTTAGTGTGCGAGTTTATAATAAACAGTTGATAAGAGGGTCTATTCCTCGTAAGTCACTGGTATGTTTTTTCGGATGACATTAAAAAATAAAGTGGCAAAATGTCTTTATTTTCATCGACAAGAAAGCTGTACTTAATTTATCGAGAGGGCCACAGTGACAGTTGCAGTGACCTCGATGGACTGTTTTATTTCCTTTTTATAAAATTTTAACATCAGATATTTTCTATATTTTAAGTATTTCAGATTCGACTATAAATTTTGTTTTATCTAGAAAATAACTGATAATTTGTGTAATTTCTTTTGGAATGCTGTTTGAAAATCGTACCATTGACTTTTACGAACCGTTTACCCTATGCCTGAAATGATAGAAATTTCGGAAAACACTCCTAAATTAAATGACACTTACTCGAAAACTATGCATTTTTTCCTTCAATGCACTGCAGCTTGTCATCCTCTTTTCCTCACAGGCTTAATTTAGTCGTTTAATTAGTTCATAAAACATAACCAAACGTCCCATTTCACAGAACACGACGTTAAATAAAATGGAACCGAATTGTTTAAGTCTGAAAGAAAAAGCAGAGGACACAAATACACGTTGAGGGAAAATTTGCAGTATCAAAGTATCGAATTTTAAATCAAATTAATTATCAAAAACCAGTGTCAAAATAAACAGTAGCTTTTCATCTAGCAAAAGATCTTAGAAATACATAAAAAATATTTTAGAAATGACCTTAGAAAGGATTTTCTAAATGATCTTAAAAAGGATTTTAGAAATGATCTTAGAATGGATTTTAGAAATGATCTTAGAAAGGATTTTAGAAATGATATTAGAAAGGATTTTAGAAATGATATTAGAAAGGATTTTAGAAATGATCTTAGAAAGGATTTTAGAAATGATCTTAGAAAAGATTTTATAAATGATCTTAGAAAAGATTTTAGAAATGATCTTAGAAAGGATTTTAGAAATGATCTTAGAAAGGATTTTATAAATGATCTTAGAAAGGATTTTAGAAATGATCTTAGAAAGGATTTTAAAAACGATTTTAGAAAGGATTTTAGAAATGATCTTAGAAAAGGATTTTAGAAATGATCTTAGAAAAGGTTTTAAAAATGATGTTAGAAAGGATTTCAGAAATGATATTAGAAAGGATTTTAGAAATGATATTAGAAAGGATTTTAGAAATGATATTAGAAAGGATTTTAGAAATGATCTTTGAAAGGATTTTAACAAGGCTAGAAAGGATTTTAGAAATGATCTTAGAAAAGGTTTTAACTTTCAAGATTAATTTCTCTCTTGTAGTATGACTATTCTACCTCATTTTGAATTGCTCAGTTTTATCTTGAACAAATAAACGTGGTAAGAATGTTTGCGTGCGCAAATTTCGTATTCTTTCCGTGTTTATTTATTAAAAAAAAGGACGTTCACATCGTTCGTGTTTGATTTGGAAGAAAAAGGGCGCCATGTTGGTTGTTCTCATTACACGGTTTGTTCGTTTTTAATATAAATTTCATAACACGGCTGAGGTTAACGTTAACCTCGAACTGTATCGCTTTCGAAACAAACATGGGTCGATACAAGAGAGGATCATTCGTAAAGTACGACGCCTTTCGAAAGTACATCGTTTTTAAAACCTCTGTTATTTCCGCTTCGAATTTCAGGATGGGGCCATTGAATTCGAAGAATTTATTCGAGCGCTCTCCATCACCTCGAGGGGCAATCTGGACGAAAAGCTAGCCTGTGAGTATGTGCCTTAAATAAACCAACTTTGATCGAAGTAAACAAAAACGTTGCTTTTGGAAGAGCGTGAGGATGGGAAACCGTGTAAACAAAATGCTAGAAATTTCTCAAACCAATTCCGGATCTAAAGAATACTTACTCGAAAACCATTTTTTCACCCAGTGTAGATGTGTCATCGGTTGTTTTTTTTTCTTGCCGGCTTAGAAAATGCGTCGCATCCCTGCTTCAAAAGTGGCACAACTGAAAATTGTCCGTTTCCTGTTAAGACGGTATTAAATCGAGCGAAATGAGCTTTATATTCGGCAAAGATGACATATCTGAGTTTAACATAGTTTCCTTCTAAATGACAGTAGTTTCACTTTATTTTACCTTGCATTAAAACTAGCTTTATTTTTTTTTCAAAAAAAAAAAAAAATGGTGCGATTTATCGATTTGGCAAATTTTGTATGATCGCAACCTACTGGGTTCAAGTTCTCCTTAAAATGAACACAGTGGGGCACTATCTCGCTTTGGAAGAGACATGATTTGATCGTGATAATAAAATCTCGTAAACTAATCTGGAATTTCCCCACTCGAAGATGGAAACCATGAATTCCCTGGACATTAAAAGGACATAAACATAGAAAAAAATGTCAAAACTCCATTCCATAGAACGCGACTTCCATTCAAATGGAACGATTTGTAATTCTGTCCATATACTTATTTCTGCCAAAATTAACGCAGAAATTGCAACGCGTTTTGAAGTTTGAGCGGAAATTGGATGACACAAATCTGCATTGCGGGGGAGGAGTGGTGACAGGGGGGGGGAGGTTGTAGAATCGTTCCCGAGTAAGTGTTATTTATTTCAGGAGTTGCTTTTCGAAATTTCCAGGGTAAAACACCCTCTTCAGGACCCAGAGACTGTTTTCTTCCTAACGACTTACGATCGTTCGATCGTTGGGGGAGACGGCGAAGCACGAATGGGAATTTCATGCTCCCCCTCAACTCTCGTAAATACGATCGAGATTCCGGTGCGGATTGAAATAATTAGATGTTTTTCAGCGGTTCAAACGTCGCTAAAAACAGGCGGAAAGATGGGGGATAAGCGGCAGGATTTGGGATTGAAAGCGAATTACGATTGTCTTTCGACGATAAAATTCCATCGAGGAAATGGTGAAAAACGAGTTACCCCTTTCGAAAGAAAACGGATTAGAGGAGGGAGGGGAGGGGGGAGGACGAAGAGTGACGAAAGTAGGGGAGGGGGGAGAACGGGCCTAATATCGCTGGCTATAGTTACGGCTGCTGGATGCTCGTTGCTAGGCTACAGTTGCCGGGGTAACCCCTCTCGTTTCCATCTATTTGCAGTGATCGATGTAATGCAGCAAAAGAGCTTGGAATTTGGAGGAAGGAGGTGGGGTGGAGGGGAGGGATTGGAAAGGGAGGGGGAAGTGTGTCACTAACTTAAGTCGAGCGAACACTCGAAGAAGTTTACAACTTTGTCATTTCGACAATGGAAATGGCCGCGATTAACGCGTGAAACGATAATGGCCAACGTATCAAACGGGGGGAATATGAAGTGGAGTCGACCCTGTGGCATTTTCACCGCGAAAACACGCGGAGAGGACCCCGTAATTGATGACGTTTGCCCTGGCCCGTAAAACGGCTACTTGCGGAACAAATGCACGCTGCTGCGCGTTTGTTAGTGCATGGGTGCGGGAGAATTGACCCCGAGATTGACCTGCCTTTTTCAGATTCTGGCACGAAAATGTGCGTACGAGCAGACGACAGACACGGAGGGTCTTCAATGACGTGAAGTGGAACCTGCATTTGTTCCACGTGCCATTTCACGTTGCATTATTATACTTATGTTTATATGTTTTAAAGGCGATCTGCAAACCCAAACCCGCAGTGCTAATTAAACATTGAAACACGTTCGTATTATATAAGAGGGGAATTCTCAATGGGAATTGCGGCTCAGATAGCTTTAGGCACGAAATAACTTTTTCCGATAAAAGTTGTTTGTATTGTTAATCGAGGTAAATAACTAGTAATTGGCGAAATACACGTTTTTAATATGTTCACGTTGTTGCGTGTGTATTGATCCCTTGATGGTGCTTTTATATTCCATTAGTCTTTTGAATGTGAATTAAGTGGAAATTTACATTTCTTAGCTATTTGCATGTACCTTAGTCACGTACATGTATATGCAAAAACATACATTGGCAATGCTACCAGTTTTATTACTAAAACTGTCTTCGAACAATTCGCATAGACAACGAACATTTGCATGAAATATCTAATCCTTTCGTTCATTTTGGAAATACATTGTAGTATATGAACTTGGAAATAAATGCAAAATTGCAAAATTTTGCAATTTTGCATTCATTCCAGGTTTACTTTAAAAAAATTAAAAGTGAGAATTTGTACATTTTAACATTTTATGAAAATGAATAGCCTCAGGAAAGCAGTTCGGACTTCGTGGGGTTGAAGATATAAAAGAGATAATGTAGAAGATATTGGAATCTTAGGGAAAATACAAGCATAAGTTACCTATTCAAACGATCAGATCTTGCCACTTGACATGAATTGAAATGATAACATTTCGTTTCAAAGCTTCATTGACCATCAAAAGTGTCATGGCGACTTGCCATATTTGAAAAGTGTGCCCGCGGGGTTTAACGCTAGCGATAATTGTGTTTCAGCAAACCTGTCGGACCTATTTTCTGTTATTCATGCATGAGCGACCCTCATCTCATTTTTATGGTCTAGAGACCGCAGAAGGGAAAACGTACATCGCAGAAATCGAGATTTTTCATCAGTATTCTGGCTCTGCTTCCTTTTTTACCCATTGGCCATTGACACGATTTCTAAATTTTCATGAGATATCCCATGTCGTCCTAGGGAGTTTGATAAGGCGCTTATAACCCAAAGTGCGTCATCGTATGACGTAACCACTTTTCTATGAAACAGTTTTGCTGTGGAAACCATCATTTCAAGATGTTACAGGTCAAAATTATCATGGAAAGACTAAAATTACACACATTTATACTTTGATATGCAATTGTCAACAATCGAGCCTCTTCAATGTACATGTATACATTATAGAACTAATCAGGAAAAATAATTTCCTGGCTAAGATTATCAGAACTGCAGATACTGTATATTCCGAGAACTACAAAAAAAATTTAAAATGACCCTCGAAAATAAGGCATCACAAACATATTTGAGGAAACTAGTATGGACGAATTTATACAAATTTTAGTTTCCCAGAAATATTGTACATGTTCGTGGAATTTATTTTGCCAGATTGTTATACATTATATGATATCACGTTTTATTTCCTTAAATAATGAGTGGTTTTGATTTCTTGGAAATGAAATACCGCAGTTATTAAATGTTACATGTACATCGAGTTTTTAGGAAATACCGTATTAATAACATTTTTGCAGAAATTCATTCCACGATGTACGATTTTTTTCCCCGATTTTAAATTGCACACTCATACTTTGGGGTATGTGTGCTTATTCTCGGGTTTTAATTTGGGTTAATTCTATTGTTTTGCACGACACGATCGCGGGATGGTTCAGAGATTGACCAACTTGACCTCCGCTGTTTTGCACGCGACTTCTCGCAGCCCACGCCAATGTACTTTATTCATCTTTATTAAGGCGATTTTTCGCAAAAACAGCTTGGTCCAGCCCCTATAAACTTACAAGTTTATGGTCACCTGGCCAGCACGATCGTTTTTGAGCTGCATTAAAGATGACCCTCGGTCATTCGGGCGGGTGAGGGACGTCGTAAGTTGCCATTGGCGCGTGCCGTTCGTTGAATTCGAAACATATCTTCAGTCGATTTTAATGATTTTTTGATGGCAACCGCATTTGGCCTAAATTAAATATTAATCGATTCCTCATCCATTATTCACCCTGTTATTTATATTTTGCCCGCTTGTTATTTCTAGGGGCGTTTCGTTTGTATGACGTCGACAACGATGGCTACATAACCAAAGACGAGATGTACAATATAGTGGATGCAATCTATCAGATGGTGGTTAGTATTGGAACGTGGTGCTGGCCATCTCCCCACATTAATGCCGGCAGAGGGCAGCACGCTACTAATTTTCGCTTTGTTTTCCTTGTTTATCCAAGCAGGGAAGCAAGCCTAACCCCCAAGACGACGACAATACACCGCAGAAGAGGGTGGAAAGGATCTTTAGTCAAATGGACACAGTAAGTCGCGGACGATAAATACAGCAACGAACATACCTCAGACATGGTTGCGCAGCTAGCATGTAACGGGTAGAACTTCTTAGCACACCATCACTGTTAAAAACGAGCAAGATTGGAGGCGTATGTGTAGTTTAGAAAAAAATAGTTGACATTATTTTTAAAAAACGATGTTTTGCCTAAAACTATACATTTCTTCTAAAAGTGTGGCAATGTTCCGAAATCGATTTACTAACGATACAAACAAGTTATTTAAAAAAGAATTGTCCTATTTTAGATAAAAATAAAAATCTTCCCATTATCAAAAAAAATGGACTAATTATAATAAAATCAGGACACGGAAAACTATTTTTCAACACCCTGGATAATCGAGTCAACTGTAGTTTGGAAAGAATTTGAGTTAGTCCGCTAGCGTAAACGAGGCTATTCTTTATTTTTTAAGCGCTTTCTAAGAAAATCATTTCAATGCAATTCTATTTCTGAAATCATCGCTGTATTATCCGCCAACAAATGGACAAAATGTTTACTACAGTATATCTGAAACTACTCGAAATAGAAGCGAGCGATTTGTTATAAATTATGCCCTCAATCGCATGGAAAATCAGGAACGCGCTCCGATGATCGTAACGAGTGTTATTGGCGAAAAACCCAATGAGATTCCCCAGTGTTGGTGCATAAAGATGACGGTGCATAAAGATAAACAACCCATCAATACTAGATATGAACATAAGTAAATAATAATGAATAAACGATTTTGTATATACTCTGGATTATGGTTTAGGGGTTTATTAATAAATTAAAAATCATGCATGAATAGAATTAATGATTTATTAGCAAGAGGTACTACAAACAAATCTGATAAAAAATCCGAATGTTTTCCAAATGATACCATTTTTCTAAATAAACAAGACTTTAAATACGATATAGACTTCGGGATACGGTTTTTATGAATAATTGGCTTAAATTCGAAAATATATCAGGAATGGGAATTAAATTATCCAAAACCATTATTATGAACATGCATGTATACATTCATGTTTTTAATTCTGACACGATTGTGTATATAGAAAACGTATACCAACAATTAGTTGCTATATTTTATACATATCTGTAATTCTGTTATTTTTATCTTCAGTAAGTTCAGTATCCCAAAGGTAACGTGCAAAATAGTTGCATTTTAAGAAGTGTAAAATATGACAAATTTCACATGTATTAATAGTTCGCATTAGGCTACATTATGAATCGAAAACTATTAATACAGATGTACAGTATAATATGTACAATATGAATAATATGCATACCATGTTTGAGGTAACATAATGAAACGTGTTTTAGAATATTTCTTTCAATATAGGATGTAAACCCAATTTTCTGTTTTGAGCACCTTTGTATTAAAATTTTTTTCTGCTTAGAATAATGATCAGCGGCTAAGTTTGGAGGAATTCAAGGAAGGATCCAAACAAGACCCGAAAATTGTTCAGGCCCTCTCCTTGTACACATCTTAACTTTTGAAGAAGAAATTTAAACAAAACTACGTTCAAAACCTCAGGTGAGTCGATCGAAATAGGGAGTTTTCAATCAGGGTTCTGGGGATTAAGGTTGCTTAGCAACTTCCTGGATTAGGATTTACTGCTAAGCAACGGACGTATAAACCGGTCTTTCAGAACTCGCTGCTGTCTTCCGGGATATACCCTCTGCCAATTGCTGATGGAAATCCTGTCGGAGCATCACCAACAAGTGTTGCCATTTACGCAACAACGACTAAATCACTGCTGAGTTTGTGATCATAACTAATGCAACGCTGTATTGCATCAGCATATTTCATTCAATTGGCCGTTTTTATTTTGAACGTTTGATTATCAAGCGATCGCATACTCGCCTATGCGTGAAATTCCCCAGTTCCAAGTTAAATTTATTATATACTGCATTGTCTTCAAGCCTCGTCCAAAAATTCTAGAAAACATGTTAATTGCAAAAAATTGTTCCTTAGGTTTTTTTCCTGAAATCAAGATGCAAGCGAAGAACAACCCGCAGTAATATCCTTTTGTTTTGAAATCGAGAAGCAAATCCAGTTCGGGATCCACATACGCAAATATGTTTTATTTTTTGTTTGTTTCTATTGTTCTTCTTTTTCTAACTCAGCCACAATAACTCTTCAATCTCTTCTCTACTCTATCTCTATTTCTCTCCTAATCGGTGTTGTGGACAATTAGCCTTAAATATCATAGCGCCATCTCTTTACGAAATAGTTAACTATTTAAAAAAAATGGAGTCGATTAATCTCTTATCCATTATCCTACTTATTCGCTCCTTTTGCCCCTCGGCCCTCATAATAACTAACGGACAATTAGATGATTTTGTTCTATCAAGGGTCGATCATATATTCCGAAAATGTGGGCAAGACGAGCCTTATGATTCGTAGGTTACTCGTCGTTTATCGTATTATTTTCGGTTTTAATGAACGCGCCTTCGTCGAGAGCGCCGCGTGACGACGATGTCCGAACATCGTCTGGTCAAGCTCCAAGTGACCGATCAGATAATCGTTCGCATTTGCTCATTCGAGGACGCTTATGCCAATAATGGAAGCAAATAAATACTCGGACCAATCATGGAACACGTTTGTCCCAGGTTATTTTCCGCCCTCCCCCTTGTGAAACGGACTTGACCGTACCAAGACTCGAGCCAATAAGTGGGTCCACTGAGTTTGGACCCTCAACTTCATTTTGTGGAATTGGTTTTTGGGGTTGTAGTTTATTCCAAAATGATGGCAAAACTAACTAATAATTATTGAAAGATCCCCAAAATACGAGAAAGGACGCGATGATATTGCGCAAAATTCAAAGTTTTATCTTTATCTCTGAATAAATTGGGAGTTAATAAATCGTAAGTTATTCAAAAATGGACAAAATGGTTTTCAAATGCATGGAAGACGCATATTGAATTCAAATTGGAAATCATAGTTGTTTCTGCCTTTATTTTAAAATCGATTGCAATTCGCAGAAAAAGTTTTCAGAATTTGGTCCAGCAAATGCCATATTATTCAAAAGGAATGACTAAAATCTGTGAAAGGGAGATGATATTGCGGAAAATACACGTATGAATAAGTAGTGAATTTAGTTATAAAGTAAATTAAATTTAAAAAGTTAGTTTTAATACAAATGCTAGTCAGTGCTGCGAATTTCACTTTGCCACCAGCACATAGGCCTATCGTTACTTTGAAAAATTGTTTAACTTCTAAGCTCATTGGGCCCACTGCAGCAGAAACAGATTTTTCGCGAAATTGCCATCTTGGCGTCATTTTGTCATTGGAAAACCATACGGACCTTGCAATTGTGCAAGATGCACCGTAGATGGCGCTGATAATTTTGAAAGTGGGACATGCTTCGCCATGCGTTGCAAAAGCTTAGATTCAGCAAGATGCTATTAAATTGTTGCGCTAAGCGCTTAATCGATCATAGATGGCGCTGGAAGTATGTAAGGAATATATTGATCTTCGCTCGTGTATAACGGTTTTTGGCGCCATTTGTTTCCCCCCCATGAAAATTAACCTATGCTAATTTGGATGGAAAAACGTGACGATGCCATAGGGGGCGTCTCTGCCTAATGCGCTTGTAAATAAGATTGGCTCATGAGTTTTTCGTTTCTGCCACTAGAAAAAAAAGATGAAAAAAGATTAGAGTAGCTAAATAATACATTTGCTTCATTCTGCAAAGGATTTTCTGTCAATTCTACTAATATGAACTTTTTAGAAAGAAATTTTGTTGGCAAGAAACGAAATTTTGGCCATGCACCCTGGTGGCCAAAACGAGAAACATTCGAGCCCTTCTTGCGGCAGTACAAATAAAAACGATATCCCTCTTCAGATAATCATTCTATACTGTACATTCCACTCTTGAATCCTTATTCTAACGAGACTTTATGCAGAAATTTGTGTGGCTACACTTTAATTCGATATCTATTTAATACTCTTTATAAATCACGTGACATCGTCATTGACCCAATCCTAGTGAAGACGTTTTTTTGATATGGGGCACTGAAGTGAGAATTGTGTTCAAACACTGCAATAAATCCGGATTTCTTTATTTCGATATTTATCGCGCAACTTTACCGGAAGTCCTGAGATTGCCCAAAAGTGAGATACAGGTGTAGTGTTGATTGTTTTATTCGAACGTTAACTGCTTCACATTTTTCCTCCCATTTCCTCCAAAATGGTTTTCTTCTATTTCGTTGTTTTGCGGTTTTTGGTTGTTTTCCCTTAATTTGTCTTTGTATAAACTCGTAAGACAATCAGTTTGTTTGAAACCGAATATGAAAAGTAAAAAAAATAACTTTTAGATTTAATATTATAGAAATACCGTAGTACAATGCCAGTATATGGAACAGTGTGACGTCGGAAGGAGCAAAACCAGACGTGACTCTCTGCGACCAGTGGGCGAATGAATGACGTGAGATTCCCACGTGATGCTGAAGTTCATTTACACATGACTTACTACCAAGAAATTACGCCATTGAGAGCAAGTATATCTCCAATGGTATCTCCATACATCACGTCAGATGTGAGAAGTGAAATTCTTGGAATCTACGAGGAATTCATGATTATTAATGAATTACGTCATCTTATCATGGGTTCTCGTCTGAATCTTTAATTGGTCATTTTATCAGTGAATAAAAATTTCAGGTCGTAAATAGAGCCAAAATTTCATGGATTTAAAACAGTTACTAAAATAATTTAATTTCTTGGTAAATTACTTATAAATATTAACAAAAATGTCATTTTCTATCTTAAAAGGATGTGATGTAACAGGATGTAACAGGATCTTAACCATTGTGATAATTTGAAAATATCATTATCATTGTGGAAATGAACCGTCTAAATTTTGATTCAACTCTGTCACTATATGGAAAATAATGATAAAAGATGTCATTAATTGTGGTCATAATGACTAAAATTAACCGCAGTGAGATAATTTACATGCATTATGATGTCATTTTGGACAAATCACGTGATTTAAGTGGAAGAATATTCACATCACTCCTTCTGGCGTCTCCTTTTTTGCCCCTAGGCCTATGTGCTAAAAATGAAATGCTCTCTTAGCTATTAGCTAGTGCCCTTTAAAGTTACTAAGCCTATTATTATTATTATTATTATTATTATTATCATTATCAATATTAATATTATTATATAAATAATGTTTTGTAATTAAATTTAGGCAATTCTTGCATTAAAGATCGCTGGTATTCGATCGAAGTATTCGGACGAGTTGATTCAGTCTGTGTTTTTCAAGCGCGTGTTCTAAAATTTTCATCATTAATATTAATATTATTTATTATTATGCAAATTTGCGAAACGGATTCAAAGATTCTAGGACTTTTAGCAATCATCGAAAAGTGTTTTCTTTAATTCTGGTAAGTATCTTTTGTTTTAATTATGGAAAACTAGTTAACCTAATCTGTATTCATATTTTTTATTTACAAAGATGAGTTCACCGACCATTGAAATCAAGGTTGATTAAACTAGTGTTTGGTTCTTGAAATTTTCTCTAAAAACAGTTATGACAAAATTAATTCAGTATTAATTTTCACTCAAGATCAGGTAGCTAACTCATCACATTCCCATTTTTTAAATGTATAGCACTACACCATTTCATAACCTGTCATTTTATGCTAATGTTCGTGTAACTGTCAATATTTTCGAAGTATTCAACTCTGCTGAATTGAGAAAGTGAGATGAAAGTAAAGTTCTGTTTCTTTTATTAAAGTATTAATACAGGCTGATTGAAAATCAGCCAGCTTTAATTAATCGCCAAAAGTTAGATAATTAAACTGTTATTATACTGTGCTTTTATTCAAGAAATAGATAATATAAAAAAGTAGAAAATACTTTTCGAAAACGGCGGCTTTAGAGACGTGTCAACGGTCACATGATCAAATGATTATTTCCCATAGTGCATCATTTCAGAACATATTCAACGCACCATTTGAAAGTTTTCGCCTTGTCATTTTCTGTTACCTTTGTGGTATTGGTCTAGGTTTGTCAGTCAATTTGAAGTAATTTCATTATACAATGGGACAAATGGACGAAGTGGCCCCAGAAGGTTTCTCATTCGACAATTATAATAGGTAAAATATCTGTTTTCATGAAAATTGTATTCTTTTACTATATATATCTAGCGGCTAGTTCTTCATTGGTATAGTCTTGTTTTATAGAAATGCTATGCTGGAATCGAAGGGATATCCCGTTCCAAAAGCCACCAAAACAGGAACTACAATTGTCGGAATAATATACAAGGTTTGCAATGAGCGAATGCAGTTTTTCTTATTTGTTTCAGCTGAATGAATCACAACACTAAGCATATCGTTAGTGCTATACGTGGTCAAATTAACGTTCAGTACCAGTAGGCTACTATCAGTAAATAAATACCATGTGGCAGGCTTTCAAACGATATCTAGTGTACATGTATATCTAATGTAAGCTGTAAACTGAACTAAGTTCGGAATGTGCTGACCATTGAAACGCAACCACTTGGTTGTATATGGTTGCAGATTAGAAATATGGCTTGTAGGCTATATATATTGAACCTACAAGCTGTACGAATCTGTACTCTGGTGCACCCATTACATTAAAATCTGTCAAATCATTCTGAAAAATCAAAGCTGTTAATAAATGTTGCTGGACAAAAAAGGCAGCGAGCAATTAAATTTTTAGATAAGTCCACATAACGTGGAGATTTCTCATCCAAAGGCTTGCTGCCTCTTTTGTCCAGAGGCTTCGATTTTATATAAAAAAAGAACTTGGTAAATATACAAAAATGTTTATGAAGATGGGGAAAAAAAGCCTCCAGAACACAACTGGTTTTCATTAGGAAATCTGGAAAAACGTTTCAGTGTTGTATTTCTCTGTCTTAGGATGGTGTTATTCTGGGTGCTGATACCCGAGCTACTGAAGACACGATAGTCGCAGACAAAAATTGCTCAAAAATTCATTATTTGGCGAAGAACATCTAGTAAGAGATTATTTTACATATACCTTAATTTAAAAAACGATTTCTTTTATCTTGGGATATGCTTTTAAAGTGTGCTTGAAATCATAATAATGTGATGTCTGAATAATTTGCATTCGAAATTTAGCTGTTGCGGTGCTGGTACAGCAGCTGATACTGAAATGACAACTAAGATGATTGCATCTCAGTTGGAATTGCATCGTTTGGCAACTGGCAGGAAAGTGCCGGTTGTCACTGCTAATAGAATGCTCGCTCAAATGTTATTTAGGTACGTTGGTGGATGGTTTTCCAAGTTATTGAGAAAGAGTTAGCCATTTTCTATTTTCTTTTAATTATGCAATTTGCTTTTAATTTTATAAGAATTTAAAATTTATATTGTATTGATTTTGCAAATGTGAACATGTACATAACTTCCATTTTATGTTATAAAATTATCCAGTTTTATTTTTTTTTAACAAGAAAAAAATGAAATATATTTTTTAGGTATCAAGGCTACATTGGAGCTGCCTTAGTTTTAGGAGGAGTGGATAATAATGGGCCTAGTGTTTACAGTATATATCCTCATGGATCGACCGATAAGTTGCCATACGTCACCATGGGTTCTGGGTCTCTTGCTGCCATGTCAGTGTTTGAGAGCAGATGGAAGCCGAACATGGAGGTTGGTGTTAGCTATTATCAATAAACATTTATGGGCTGCAAGATAAGAACATGAAAGCAATGTCTGCCAAATTTATGCAAAATATGCTGGTTATTCCAAATTCTGCATTCGGAAAGAGCGTATTCTGGTATTTTCGTTACGCAAAAATTTGACACCAAAAATAATTCCTTAGTGGTATACTCTTGTGCAAAACTCCTACATGAGCAAGGTTGGCTTGGCGATGAAGATTGCATGAAATTCAAAATTGTATTTTATTAAAGTTGGAAGAAGCGAAGAAAATGGTTCGAGACGCGGTTGCTGGTGGTATTTTTAACGATCTTGGATCGGGTAGCAACATCGATCTATGTATCATAACCAAAGATGGTGTCCAGAACATTCGACCTTACGATGAGGCTAATAAAAAGGGTATAAGGTAAGAGCAGGCCTTTAAATTTTTTTAGAATATATCCTATTATTAAGATGAAATTATTAACTGAAAGTGATACTTAAATCTCTAGGCAAGGAAAATATGTTTACCCTAAGGGCACTACAGCGATCCTAACTACTCGAGTGATTCCTTTGGAAGTGGAAGAAACTATGAGGGCCATCGAATCCACCGAAGCCATGGACACTTCAGCTTAATAAGTAAGAGGTTAGATGGGCGCCAACATTGGATGCAGTTCAATGATTTTATTAATGTTTCTCTAATAATGTGAAGATTTGAATGGTATGGCGAAATAAAAATAAACAGTTTATTAGTAAACTATAATTTCATCTTAATAATCTAAGGCGTTTTGAACAGGATCACTGCCATGTAAAGCAATTATCAACTTTTTGCTTAGAACTAGTGGTTCTAATAATAGACCAAGAGCTTTCCTTATCTGCAGGTAAGCCATCCTGGCTTTCGGTTTTCAAAGTTACTTCTTGTCAAATGCTGAAACAGTGCATCTAAAAATCACCATGAATGTGCTCCTATTCTTGCCTATCATGACATAGGGTTGTGAGGGTCATTAAGTAATTTACCATTAACGAATCATTCAACTCATGCCATTGAAAATCTCTTATAAACAATTTGATAACAAACATTATTGAGTTTTATTATTGCATTATAAGAATCACTGTGTACAAACTGTGTGGAAATATTCAGGCATAAATAATACTGGTGGGAACTATCGTGGGCGATTGGTCCTTCTGCTGGAATAAGATGCGGAGAAGCGTTTATGAGCTTCTCTTGCTTTGGCATGAATGTAGGCAACGTCTGGGCGCTGGTTCGGATCGGCAGTGATGCAGGCAGAAACCAGGCTTTTCAGCTACAAAAAGATATTTACGAATTGGACACCAATTGATAGAAACTACATCAATAGTCACCTTCCGAGAAGCAGTGCAACAGTGATTTGTATGACAAATTTAGCAAAACTGTTTTTGATCCATCTCGATGGATATCGTCACTTGTGCAGTAGCTAACTGGCTCAATTTTTTTTCATAGTCTGCTAGAGCGGGTCCGTCATCCCAGGCTAATCAATTAAATTAAATGCAACTTTTATGAAAACCATCAGTAAATTTATTTATATGTTCAAACAAAATGTTATTTCCGTAAGCATTAGTCATCCAAAGTTGCTGCATCTTAGTCGCTTGTCGGATAAGGTACTATTGGTGCTTCGTGTGGGTATCTCACCTCTTTAGAGTATAGATCCGATGGAATGGGTGGATAAATGCATTTCTCGATCTTTTTACATAGGGAATAGAGGTTCATTTTCTCCCCGTAAAACGGAGACTGAAGGGCGGCCAACTACTTAAAAGGCAAGGAATTATTATTATGGATATAGTTTTTTGGAATCTGAAAGTTCTACATTGCAATATTACAGTTATAAAAAGCATGAGAAATCCTCAAAGTGCATCAAATAAGTCACTGCAATTGTTGTCAAGTGTTGTTGAACTTGGCCGGTAAAAATGTTGCTAATTTTGGTCCCAGTTTCATTTGAGGAAAAACTTGTTGGCAGCTAAACCATCTTCCCTCAATCACTCGGAAATCAAATTAGCCAGAAAGTTCAAGAATCCTACTTAACATTTAAGGATTCAACATCCTTTTATTTCTATCCTTCGGGTCATATTATGCAATCACAACACTTTGCGAATTCATAAGCATATACCAACTTGCCTCGTATAATAAGCATCCTAAAGACCAAACGTCAGACTTGAAATTGTAGCCATGCTCGTTGATTCGCTCTGGTGACATGTAGTAAGGAGTGCCCACTAGAAATTATTTTTTAATATTGATGTAATGCAAAAACCTTAAATTTTGAGTAATTGACTGCCAGATCCATACCCAGCGAATGAGCAGCCGTTGTTTTGGAGCTGAAAAACCTGCCCAAACCAAGGTCACCCAATTTGACAATGCCCTGAGAGGTGACAAAGACGTTGGCTGGCTTGATGTCTAAAAACAAAGATTTGCTCTTTAGCAGGGATGAAGATCTTGGTGGTTAGTGGGTACATTTACTCACCTCTGTGCAGAATACGTCGTGAATGCATGTGCTCAAGTCCGCTGCAAACTTGAACGAAAAACTTCCAGATTGTATACTCTGGGATAAGCGTGTGTTCCTTCTTGTAATGCTGGAAAAAATGGCAAATAGAATTTATAAAGAAATTGGAAGCAAATGGGCAAGAATACAGAGGCCAGTTCTTCAACCCACACAACCAAAATTAAATATGCGCTCCCATTTTCTGGATGGCAGGCGAATTTACTTACTTTCTCTGATAGGTTTTATAAACTCATGTAACCAATTAGAATACAGGAACGCGTTTTCGATTTTGGTTTCTTTAGTTGAATATCTGACCCCGGGAAATATGTTCTCAGAGTACCGTGATCATTGTGGAAAGATCTCCCGCATCGGCCAGCTCCAGGACGATGTGCAGCTCGTTGTTCTCGATGAAAGAGGCAAGATATTTAATGACATTAGGATGGTCCATTTGCTTTAAAATTATTAGGCCAGTCCTCAGTGTTACAATTGAACACCAGATAAAACCATACTCAGTTAGTCAGCACGATGGCATCAGCTCTACAAAAGCTGATTCATCAACCAGTTTAGAGTGAAATGGTCTTAGTGAACCATATTGTTTAGGAATTGTTTCAAAGATACAAATTTTGGGCATATGAGCGTGTAAAATGAAATGTAGAATATCAAAAGATATTGAATATTGAAATTAAAATAGGTTTAAATACTTCCAATTAACACACAAAATTCATAAATGTAACTTTCTACTATTTATAATAATTAAAGATTTTTTTGTAAATATTGGGACCAAATAAAGTAAAAGTCATTGTAATAAAATAATCCTGCAACACTATTTCCATTACCACTGGAAAATTTGTTTTATTAATGCGTTATTTTTTGAATAATTCCCAAAGAAAATGGATCACTATACGGAATATCATCTTCAATTAATTAAAACTCAAATTATGGATTTTGTTGATTTGCAATGATTCTTTTAGGCAAATGCCAGGGTAATTTCTCTATAAATTTGTTTTTAAACTCCAAAAGATAGTTAGCCTACGTGATGCCATCAAGCTGTTTAATACCAATTATTGTTTAAAAAATCAATTGCCTGGAGCAAGTGGATTTCTTTCATGCAGTCCATGCGAGCTTTGGCATCCATCATTTCGTAAATCTGTAAATGTGGGAAGTAATTGCAATGTCAAAATGTATGCTATACCAAGGGCTATTTTAAGGCGGTCACATAGGAGGCAAATTATATCTGAAAATATGGCATGTTCAAAAAGGTCTGTTTTTTAGAATGTGAATTTTGAGAAATGAAATGTTTTAATTGGTCAATTATAAAAACATAAATGAAGTCTAATTACTTTCAGTTTGAAATTTTCATTTTTTAAAAGGCATGACTTTTCGGACACGCCTAAAATTGGTAAGTTTCCAGATATTCAGTGGCTCAAAGCGAAAATGATACACCTGCATTCAACTACTGTGTATGCAGGGGAAAATCTATTTTTACAAGAAAATACCGTTCAGATAGCAATAAAAATTAAATATGTTTTTACTTACACATCACATTACAAATAAACACCAGCAATGCCTACAATTAATTAAAAAAACAAAATATTCAAAGAAATCAATGTCAAAACGAAAATGATACAGCAAGTTTAGGTCAAAGTGAAAATGATACAGTTTCA
>JAQGBX010001711.1:0-23466 GCA_034698745.1 Megaphyllum sjaelandicum | reverse complement strand
TCACACAAGTCCAGTAATCAAATCATTTTTATTATTCACAATTAGAAAAATGTATTTATACACCCAGATGAGAAATTCCAAATTTAGATGTCAGAAATTCTGCTAAGTTTTGTACAATTAAAATTTCGGCCGATTCACCATTAACAGCATTATCTATCATTTTCTCAGTTTCTATGATTTTATGCTGCATAGTTTGAATTTGGTATTGGTGATCATCCTGTAAATGTTTATGCTTTTTATGAATTTTCTTACGATTGGTTACAGCTGTCCTTGTGTAAAAGTTAGAAAGTTTTGTACCGAGTACAAAATTGCCAACTGTTCCACGTTTTCCGAGGACAAATTTGCAAAATTTTCCACGTTTTCCGAGGACAAATTTGCAAATTTTTCCACATTTTTCGAGAACAATTTAAAAAAAAACTTTTAACAAATGTTTTTTTAAGTTTTTTAAATTTTTCTAATGATGTCAATTTTTGACATTATCAAAGGTCAGGGAAATTTTTTTCAAAACCTGGAAAAGTCAGGAAAGTTGAAAATGAAATTTTTGGGGGAACCCTGTGAATTGCCATCACATTTAACAATTGGCAAGCAATATTTTGATTGCCGTACATGAACTGACTGAAACCAGACCGCATTGGTCTTCACCCACACCCTCCCTGTCCACATTGTGTCCATGACTCCACATACCCCCTACATGCGGACGTCCTTTTTGAATGGCCCCTAATCTCATTCGGAAATTTCGGACATTGGTCGTCGATCTTTTGGTCAGCTAGAGGGTTCGCATTATTAAAGTTCAAACTTATTCGTTTGCTGTTTCTCTCGTTTTTCACGTAAAAGTAAATGAATATTCTAAAACATAACGTTTAATTCAAGTTTATATTATTCAAACCTAATACAGATTCGAGTGATAAGTTATGTCCACACTGGAGAACAAATAGAAACGTTTTGTTGCTACTTGGTTTCCAGTTGTTTCTGGATGACAAAACCCTTGAATTTTTTTTTTTAAAAAACAAAAGACTGTCCCTTCCAAGTGCTACATTATATCCTCATTTCAATGAGTCATCTGTGCCCTAGAAGTCAAGCCCTTCTGCCCTAGGGCCTCACGGTCACCAAAAATAAGTAATTTTGAAAATAAGGACAATCGGAAGGGCTGACCTGGTTAGAAAGACCAATGTCCAGTGCGACTTGTATCTGGGCCATCCCTAAAAAGAGGATGGTTCCATATCTAGTAATTTCTTTGTCAATGGAGGAGGGGGGGAGAGGAGGAGAATTTAAGGACCACGTTTACTAACGCTTTGCTGGTCATTTACAGCCAATATAATTGATACATTATCAGATTACGTATTTAATTATGTATCATTGTATTATGATTTTGATATTTGATGATATCAACTGTATTTCGTATCATCAAAAGTCAGACAATCGATGACAATTTTCATAAATTTTGGGTTAAAACACCGAAAATTGAGCTAAGTCTTGTTTCTTCAAACCCTAAAAGCCACGATTCCTTACGAATTTACGGTTATTGAATTTTTTTTTTACTTAACTTTTGAAAATGAAGTGAAACAATCAAACAATTATAATTAAAGAGTCTGGATAAATACAGGAATTATTCCGATTTCACCTACCTTAAAACTATAGACAAAAGAATCACGTACATGCACGCTGGTTAACAAACTGACCACGTCTGAGGACTGACCACTCAAGAGGTCAGCTGCATGTGAAGACATGCCCTGTGGTGCTGCAAAGGCTCAGTCGCTAGTTCCAACTAGATGAACAGACTTGATGAACAGTTCACTCATAAACTACCCAACACTAGTGGTCAGTCTTTTGCACTGTATAATACTGGGCCTGATAACATCTTTTGAAGGAAAAAAAAGTACTACATGTACTTTGACCGAGATGTTCAGCAAACAATGACTTTCATTTACAATGTACACGTACCAATATGCAGCACTTGTAAGTAAAAACGCTATATAACATGTAAAAGTGTTGCCTTTTCATTTAATTAATTAAAAAATGCATAAGTACCGTCGAAAATAAGCTCTTTTTCCTTGAAGTGCATATATAAACCCTTTTTTCGGAAAAAATCCAATTATCCGAATTTTTGATTATCCGAATATGGGGTCCGGTCCCAATTGATTCGGATAATTGAAGTTCTACTGTAGTACTTTTATTTTCCCTAAACCCTGGATCATCTTTAGGATTGCCATCATCATTTCCTCGACCTTTCTCAGGGTTCCCCCAGAAATTTCCATTTCAAATTCCCTGACTTTACATGTTTTTTTTTAAAAAATTTCCCTAACTAATGACCAAAAAAACACATTTTCCAAAATTGAAACTGGAAAATATTTTTTTTTTAAATTTACTAACGACAATTTTTAAAATTTAAATAGAATGATATGAGAAAATTTTGTATTAGGAAAATGTTAAAAATTTGCACTTCGAAAACCTAGAGAATTTTTAAAATTTGTACACGGAAAACGTGGACAATTTTGCTAATTTTTACTCGGAAACGTGGAAAATTTTGAAGATTTCAACTCGGAAGATTTTGCAAATTTGTAAACAGAAAACGAGGAAAATTTGGCAAATTTGCCCTTGGAAAACGAAAAAAATTTGCAAATTTCTGCTCGTAAATTTTGCCAATTTTTACTCAGAAAACGTGATTATTTTGCAAATTTGTACATGGAAAATGTGCAAAAATTTTGCAAATCTGAACTCCGAAAATGTGGAAAAGTTTTTCAAATTTCTACTCGGAAATTGGGCCATAACTGCTCTAAATTTCCCTGACTTTTTCAAAATAAACCATTCTTCCCTGACTTTTCCAGGTCATTTTCAAGTTCCCTGACATTTCCAGGTTTTCCACGTCTGGGGGAACCCTGCGCGCATGTTGCACGAGAAATGCCTTACCGTATTTTGATCTATAAAAAGGGATGAGGGGATGCTTCATGACAAGTACCAAATTAGAGAATTATCAGTGCTTGGGTGAAAGAGATTAGCATTTTTTAGTTGATTAGTTGTTCATGTATTAGTCACGACTAAACTGGTTAATGGTTTGTCTCGGATCTTCCGACTGATGATTAGTAGTCATTATCATTCTAGACTAATATCAGTTAGTCATTATTCGTATATGCAACGTACTTCGCATCTGTATGCAACTGGGTAACTATCTCGGCATTATTCGACAATTATGCAAATATTTCGAAAATAGCATTTTTTATTGAAAAATTATTTCTTTTCAACTGCCAAATATTGTACGTACACTTAAAAAAAATTCAGAATATTCGTTTAAAAAACCATAAATTTGACATATTTCAACCCATAGTGTAATTTCATAATTTTATTAAAACAAGAGTAGCAATTAATTCAATTCTTGCATGAACATATAAATGCAAAATATTATACACAATAATTCATATCCAAACTACTTTTGTGAGATGATGAAGATGATTGTTTCTACTCTTACCAAGAAGTCACTATATCGTCTGTCCTAGCACCTACATAATGTTATGAATGATGTGAACTGCAAATCTGTTAGTATGATAGATGTCTATAAAACATATTTTGATAAATACTGGCAGAAAATATACAACACGTTGTTTAATTATGTCAGAAAAGTCTGAAAATTACTTCATTGTTTATGAGTGAAAGCTTGCCGATGTTTAAAATTCATGATGGTAAACTTTGAGATGCAAATGCGTGAAGATTGCCAACTTGACTTAAACCACTCTGTATGTGGTTAATGTGAATCTCGATGTTATTCTGAAAAACACTAAAATAACACAAATTATTTAAAAACAACTTACATAACTTTACGCAACAATAGAATCTAAGTAAACAATTTAAAAAATGGGAACTAAAGTCAATAACACTGCTCAAAATCTATCAAATCTGCAAACGGCTTGCAGATTGACTTTGCTTTTGCAGAAAGTGAGGACTGAGGCGTTTAACAAATGTTTATAACATTCAAAAATAATTTCTAAATTGTTAAATCCTTTTTGGAAGAAGGTTGTGTAAATGTAAAATTTAAGATTAAAAACAAACATTCAAATTTGTTTGGAGAATGGCATTTTGTACAACACTAAGGACAATATTTAAAAAAAAAACCTACCTGATATTTTTGGGATCCATTTTTCTTTTGATTTCATTCAAGGATTCGTTCAATGCCTTCAGCTCAAATGAACTAAATTCATTATCCCCCAAGGCCTAGAAAACAAACATTAATGACGTCAAAGAAGATTCCTAAAAGGCATTTAAAATCTCATAATTGGAGAAGAGAACTTTATTATAATTTCAATAATTTCATTGATATTCATGATAGCAAGTCATCTTCAAAATTTTTACTTAAAAATAACACATTCCTTTGCAGAACATTGCCACAATTTTAACATTTCAATTGTTGCTTCCATAGTGGCATCTGCTTTTATCCCCTCCAAAAATGCTCATAATAAAAGGTCTTTTGTGGACCCTGGGTCCACAAAAGACTTGGGTCCGCTCTGTTTCCGATTATCCTATTCCCACAGGTCTGTCGAAAAATTTTCCCTATTCAAAAAAGTCCATGAAATATTTTTGCAATCTTTACCAGTCCGCAGGGGTGAAAAGGTTGGGAAACACTGTACTACACTATATATGCATCAACAGGGGTACTCAGACAGGAGCTTAGTGAATCGCACTTGTGGTAGTCGTGAAGTCACGCATGGGAAATCAACACGTTAATTGGTTTAAATAATTCAATGTTATCGAATTTTAAATTCCTTTTTCACATGTGACTTCATAACTGCCAAAAGTACTTTCCGAGTACCTCTAATGCATATCAAACAACGAGTGGGACTATTCTACAATGAATTCAACAATGGACCTTACGCAGAGTTATGTATGGGACTACATCAATTGAACTTTTCACCGAATCAACAACAAATAGAACGGCCTCAGGGTAATTTTTGCCAATGAAATGAATGTAATGCACGTGATATAGGCACGCTGACCAAATCTTGCAAAAAAAAATCCTCTGCAGAAAATAACCACGAATTACTAACCTGCACTTGAAGCATTATAGATGTCAAACCAGTGATGAGCTCGACAATGCGTTTGTTACTGATTGCTCGTCTGCCTAAGCATTTGTTTGCCCTTTCTACAATTGCGGATGCATCTTGCGTGCATTTCTCCTGAATATTACTTTGGATAGCTGGTGGCGAATCTTGTTCAGGAGCAATCTATAATGGAACCAATCCGAAGAGTAAGTAATGGGCATAACTAACGCAGTGCTCTTTCATGCTCTACCAATTCCCCAAAATGTACCTCCTGACAAAACTGTTGTACTTCAACCAGATACTCGTTGAGGTCTTTATTTAACTTTTCCAGTTCTAATACAATGCCAGCATAGCGTTTCTGAAAATCCAATGAGATGGGATCTTGGTAGGATTTCTGAAAGTACAACAGGTGAATATTTCAACGAATTTATCAGGATTTAAGAAACCTTCATTGTCAAAAATTTTGAGCGTGGAAATTACAAATGAATGGTTCTTAATGAAACCTACCAATTTCTCAGCTTGCGTGTTCATGTCCTTTAAATGTAGAATCTTTTCTCGCTTGCTGTTTAGTATCTTTGTAAGACATACCTAGTTTATTAAAACATACAGACTGTGAAAAAAGACTAAGAGAATTTCGCCCATTGTACACAACCCGTGGATAGAAACTAAAAAGGGTTTTCTAGTCATCAGTGTTACAACTGAGAAAATAAATTGTAACAACTAAACACGTTTGGGCATAAAAAGTAAATGAAATTATTGCTAACTATACAAGATTTGTGCAACAAAAAGTCCAAGTAAATATGAACATCAGATGGAAGATAGAGCGTATTAAAGCTTACCACAAGAACAAGAAATTTGATGGGAAAACCTCCCAAAGTTCCTCCTTCCATGCCAAGTAGATGTGATTTTAAATTTGCCGATGATCCAAGAATTGGATCATTTTCCTGAAAATAGGTCACATACAAAAATTATTTCTAAAACTAAAAAAAATTACCTAAAAATATTTCTGGTGCATAAAAAAAAGAAACCAAACTTGCCAGTTGTGGCGAGGTGGATCTGGGATTTAAGCTAAAGCGTGGGTTTTGGAAAAATAAATTCCGTGGTCTGTTAGTCTGAGCAAATGCAGTTAAAGGCATAGTCTCTTGTGGCTCATTACTCTGAAAGGAAAAATGTTTTATAAAATTATGGTCATAAGCATTTAAATCAACAACGTGTTATGCATCTACTCACCAAAACTTCATAATCGGGAATAGAATGAGTACCGAGACCCTGCTTATCAAAAGTCACTCGATAAGTGGCATTAGAAGTATCAACGGCATCAATTGAGCCAGTGAAGAGCCCGTCTTGTGGCTTTCTTATCCGTGCTATTTAGAAAACCAAAAGAAACAGACTGATCAACAGAATAAAATAATTTCCATATTAGCATCAACATTTTTCTACTCTGTCTACTTGAATAGTCCTTAAAAAAATTCAAATTATTTTCAGATTTAACTCCTAATTATATTGATATACCGTAATGATCAGGTTAATAAATAAATTTAAAATTCTTCCATAAATTATCAGTAATTCATTTTCACATTTTTCTAACATAATATGTTAAACATCGAAATGCAGTTGTATTAAAAGTTTAAAAACTATGAGCTATACTCAAAAGCTAATAAAATCAACAAACCTGTAACTTTAGTGCCAATCACTAAAGGAAGGGGAACTTCACTAGGAAGTTCTTTAAAATGAGAAACATCTGCCACCTTTCGCTGTTGAAGAAGTCGAATTTTTGATCGCTTGCTGTGCAACGCAGCCCTCTCTTCACTAAAGAAAGCCGTTGAACATCTGCATAATAAAAAACATTTAATGGATTACAATATAGGATGCCTTTATATATCATTAAACATAAAGAGTACAATGGAATTCTAACTGGACCCTCTAAAATTTAATTTAATTAAATCAATCAGTTCTATTTATTTTAACATATTTACCTGCGGGGTTTTCCCATAAGTCTTCTTGTTTTGCACCACTGAACTCGTGACATTGTCTTCGCTTTTAAACGAGGAAACGCGTCTTTTAAGCAAAGGCAAAAATCATTATCGCCTTTGAATAAAGGTCTAGTGAAAATAGATGAAAAATTAATTATACATCCTGAACATTATAAAATAAGCCAGTCACATAGTAAGCGAATTTGAATAAAGCTAATGTATAATGTCTGTATAGATCTAGACAAGAAGTTACTGGCAAATTGCTAAATATGTTAAAATGGCCAAAGCTTCAAGATTATGTTTAATTTTGATAATTACACAGGTATTTTCAGAATGACATTCTTAAGTTTTCACAATTCAATAACTTCCAATTTTTTTTGGTGGGATTCAAGTGGTAATCACTCACGCTTCTTGGAGTCGTAGTTAGTTTTTATGAAGGAAAATATTCGCTTTCGGTCCATAGGTCCATATTTGCGAATTTGTTTCTGGTACCATTCTGACTTACTCATTCTCCTTTACTTCTGTAATTGGCTCTAAAGTTGGTCAAGCTAATCAAAAGCTTCATTCTCAAAGGATTACAACCATTCACTTCTGCTAAAATTTCTTCGCCTGTTTGAATACCCCCATAATTTGCCTAAGCTCATGAGGTACAACTTGGAATAAACTCATATTCTCATATTTGCGATAAATTAAAAATTAAGAAATACAAAAAAAAAACAATTTTACTTACAAATCTAAGTTTGAATAAAAGAATTCATAGCACACCCATTTATGTGCTTTAGGCAACTTCAGAAGATTTCGCAGACGAAAGTAAACATTTTGCGATGTTTTTTTGTCAGGTGTTCCTGGAGTCGGTACAACAGCCGCTGCAGCTGCTGCGGCAGCCTTTTGCTAAAATACCAAGATGAGATTTCAATTAGCAGATGCACAAAATAATATGCATGCCTAATTCTAAAATGTAATGAACAATCAAAAGTATGTTCCATGAAACAAATGTTCTCACTACTAAACACATGTGGGCAGTTTACAACATACTGAAAACTTTTCTAAATTCTTATATTCTAGTGTTAACTTTCTGTCCCAGTAATATTACAAACCATTTAACGAAACTTTATTGAAATCAAAACGTTAAGAAAATATTAACGTTATTGGTTTGAAAACATCAATGCCTCGCCATTTACTTAAACATTACCAAATTATTAAATTTTAAACTCATCCTAAATCTTTTCCAGTAGACAAGCTGAAGATTTTCCAAAAAGGAATCATTACCTGCACACAATTGAAACATTTTAAAAGCAAGATATTCGTAATATATTACCGGCGAACTAAGTCGTGGTGCCTTACGCGGAGATACTCGAACTGGTGCATAAGATGTGTCTTCATCATCATTAAAAAATAATCTGTTTCGCTTACGAATCCTTGGTGGCTATTAAACAATTTTAGAAAATAAATTTAGTCATACATAAGATGTAATTACAATGGATTATGTAACAAAATATTTAAGGTAAGCAAGTGATATGGTCACATGCAATGCTCACAAAGCACATAAGTTTTAAAAACTGCAAGAATTTTTGAGAAGGGAGAATAACCCGGATATGACCACAAATATACTCACATTCGCTCTTCTTGCCGGTGACTTGGTTTGTGATTTTGAACGACTGCCTATAAGTATAATATTTCTAAAATTAGTTATTCTTTCATGGTACATGGATCACATCCATTTATATTTCGTCCACATGAATTTTTCTTGTGAAATTTTGATTCCTTGTTAAATTGTAAGTTTTGTAAATGTAATTTTTAAATTTCTCAAAAGTACTCGTAAGCTGGCAGATACATTTATATTTTTTGAAAGAAAAGTAAATGAAATTTACAGGCATAGTGCGTAGGATCACTTTAATACTGAATTTCAACACTGGTTCAATAATTTACAGCTATATAATTTCCTCAACCCAAATTTATTTTATACATAAGGTTTGGGCACCGTATGCATCTTCTTCAAGTGTCTAGTAATCGAACCGAAATAATTTATACAATGAGAAATTTAACGTTTACCAAGTAACAATAAACATACAGTACGATATTTAAACTTTTTTAAAGAAACATAAATAGTTTGATTTACAATTAGAATATAAAACTGACTATTGTTACTTCAATAAAAGTTAAATTTCTCTTTTATAAATTATTTCGTTTATTTTTTTTTGTGCACCCAAAGAAAGTGCGTATGACGCCGAAATATTGTACATAAAATAAAATAAATATTGGTCGAAGAAATCACGATGTATTGTAAATTGTTAATTCCAACCACTTGAATAAGCATTATAAGACTGATTGAATATGTAAATAAAGATGATTTTAAGTACATGTACCATTTTTTATGCTCATCAAGGCTTCAGCCCCAGATGCACCTGAAACAATAAAAGTAATACAAAATTAGTAGAAGCGAAAACTCAACATGATGGCCTGCACAAAACTACAAATTAAGGATAAAAGTGTCGAAATTTATTTTCAATTGCTTTTACAAAACGTTTATAGAAAGAATATCATATAAAGGTTTAACAATACCACCAACTGATATAACCATCGGAATTATAAACAGCTAAAATATGTCATAAAGCCATAACTATGACTAAGATTTAGGTTAATCGAAAATTATAAAAATGCTTGGCAGTTGCATGATTACAAATCATATGCAGTTTTCTCTCTAGCAATTTTCTTGACGATCTCAATCAATATTGATCAGTGCTGAACATTGTGACACCATAACAGTTAACAGCTAGCAGTAGGAAATATGTGTTCAATCGGATGTTCCGATGCTAATGCAGAATCTGACTATATGAATATTACAAGTTTGAACGGAGGTCACGTGTAGATCCTGTTTGATCTCTGCACGTTAAAGATCCCTCTTGGCGGGTGGAAGTCCCTCTTCGCAGGTCAATTTCCCAGGTAGGTGACACAGGAAAAATCCCCTAACTATATGAATAAACATTAAAATTACCAGGCCGCAAATTAATAAGGACTCGCAGATAGTATTTCTTATTCACCCCAACCACTTGAAGATGTGGGAAATTATATGAGTATCGTTTGATCGTTTGGTGGACTTTTTAGCGTTGGACTGATTCTCATAGGAGGCTAAACATGAAATTAAGGTGATGTCCCAGCGTCCACCTACCTGGAAATTTTGCTTACGAAGGGGAACTTCCACCCCCAAGAGGGATCTTTAATGTGCGGAGATCAAACAGGATCTACACAGGACCTCAGTTTACGCTCTCATCCAAAATAAGTCGACACCTGGAGAATTTTGCACATCCTCAAAATTCTCACCGACCTCAACCAAGGGGGGAGAGAGAAACGAGCCTCGCTAGTTACGATCGAGAGGCAAGCACGTAACCACTCCATCATCGATGCCAGCACAATATGTATAAACATGCCTTGAGCTATTTAAAGCCACAAAGGCGTTGAAGAAAAATAAAGGAGTATAAATTGTAGAGGCATGACAATTGGAAAATCATAATCAGGATAGCAAAATGTAGGAATTAAAATCTCACATTTTATTGAAGTACTTGTCATGATTCTACCAAAGTGATCATCAATTGATTAAAACTTCGATGCTTAATGGCACAGGGATATGTGGCATGCAGTAGGCCTATGTTTGATATGCTATATTCCAGCATTTACATGTATGCTACATGTATGAGTTAAGAACTGCAGAAAACCAAGCACAAACATTTTGTAAGCTGTTCTATGCTTTCTGAATTTCTGAATGCAAAAACTGAAAGCGGCAAATTACTGAAGTAGACACGAGAATGGAAACTTCCCAAAATGCTAGAAATGTACGACTGCAACACACTAATGTAAGCTCAAGGTATAAGTCAGTAGCATGCATGCATGGGCAGTTACTTTCATTTCAGGAGAGAATTAACTAGCTAGCCTACCGCCGTATCAAAATCACTTCGATATAACAGGCAGTTTGGGTTATCAGCCATGCGATAAACGAAATAAAAATCCCCAAGTCCATGCAATCGTCAATCCATTAGGACCAGAAAATTGTAAGAGCAAACGCCCTCGCTTAAAAAAGACGCCACCTTGAAACGAAGCCACTTAAAAAATGCAAACAAAGAGACGATAATTAACGAAGAAACCTCTTAACAGGGGGCGAATAGTGCGCGTCATTTTCATCCTAACTTTCGAGTGTCAACCAAGACGGTACCATAAATTTAATGCGGCAATTTTGAAATACTTGAGAAGCAACTTTCAAAATCACAGAAATACTCACTTTCAATTGCTTCCGCCATTATTCCGACGTTGCACAAGGCACTTTTTAGTTCGAATGCATTGTGGGTAATAGAGATCCCCGGAGATTGCTAACCTTGGCCGGTACGTCGCGCCCTCTACTGAAATTCCTCGGAGTTACGTTATGTGCAAATTTTGGAATTTTTTTTCCTGCAACTCTGAATGCGCCATCTTGAAAATTTAAAATTTTAGGAAAAGTTTGAAGTAAGTTTGTGGTCATTTTTTTTAGATATAAATCCACACGATAAACAAAAATTCTTTACAAAGGAATCAAAATATTAGACAAAAGACCTCTCATTTATTTGCGCTGGAAATCGTGGCAATTTCGCACGTGACTAATGGCGGATTCGATTGGTCCAAAAAATCTGCACCGGTGTAGGCTACAAGGTGAGACATAAGTCTGTTAAATCGGCAATTTTGCACGTGACTAATCACGTGTGTGCATCGGTGGCGCTAAATAGCAAATTTACTAAATTTTTGCGACAATCCATTGTCAATCACCTACTAATTTTTTTTTTTAATTAAGAATTTTGTTTAAAAATTCGTGAACTGTCAGTGTAAACATTTGAGAATTGTCATACATCTGCGAAAATTTTGTTCAAAACTTTGCGGGGTTTTATTTAAAAAACTTCAGAATTTTATAAATTTGCGATTTCTTTTCAAATAATTTGCGGCTTTTTAATTTGTGATATTTTCCAGAAATTTGAGAATTTTATTTACAAATGTGCGATTCTTTTTCAAAAATTTACGAATTACTGAATCACGAATTTTCAAATTCCAAAAAACTGCGAAATTTTCCAAAGAAGATATTTATTACATTTTTCAAATTTTGAGATTGGTGAAGGAAGGGGAGAATGGGGTAACCGTGGGCGTTATGTGGGATATGACTTTCCACACGGGCGCCAACAAGGCACGGTACGGCCAGTACTGACATCATGAAATTTACATGAAAATGTATTATCGTAGGAAATATGTAAACTATAATGCATGTAGTGGAATAATAAAATAAATCAATTTATGGTAAACATTTTCGTTAATTTTAATTTTCTTCGCGCTCCACATTAAATATTTTTAAAATTAGCGAATTTCACAAGAAAGATTACAAAAACTTTGCAGCTATTACATTTACGTAACGTAAATTTAAACACTATTGATAATAAAATTTAGCATTTCTGGCTATGTATATAAGTTTAAATACGTAAAATAATGTAGATTTTCCATTTTTCGTGTGCACAAAAACGATGTACGAATGTACTTCCAGATAATCACAGTTTATAGCCTGCATGATATCAACTTGATTGTCTTGATGCATTATTGAATTTCGCTTCATGAAATAAAGTTTGATGACCTTACCTTAATGTAACATTGAATAATTCATTAATCCCTAAGGTTGTGTTCACCTTGAACTTGTTTTCCAGTCGCTTGCCACTGGAAAACCAACTACAAGGTGACTTGCACCTACAGACTTATGCCTCACCCTGTAGTTGGTTTTCCAGTGGCAAGCGACTGGAAAACAAGTCCAACGTGAACGCAGCCTAATTCCATGGTGCACCGTTTTATTGGAAAAGACTCAACTCACGGTTGAGCCTTGGAGAATTTTTAAAACAATCACTGTGTTGGTTTTGCACACGTGACTTCACGACGGCCAAGAATTTCAATCGTAAAAATAACCATGCGATTATTACCAGTGCGATATATCAAGCCTATAATTTCAACATCATACAAGTTGTATGATGCTCGATTTACATTGTGGGCGTGTTGTGGGGTACATGAATCTGAGAATCGTGGCTCCATCATTTTAAAAACTAAGAAAATGCCCCATTTGATACTATCACTTTCCCATCATTAGATTTTTTGTCCGAAAGTAGACATTTTGATGCTGTTTTGCTGCTAGCTACAAATCAAAAATTGTATGAATTTTCTCGTTTTTTTCTAAATAAATAATTAAATAAAGGAATAATGCAAAATGATAATTTGAACGAATGCGTCTGCATGTGTGCAATTTATTTACAGCGAAGTACCCCAACATGTCTGATCTAGGCGTAGCCAGCACACGTCGTCTGCTTGTCAAAGTTTTATATATATATATATACTGTAATTAACTGCCTTGAATGTAATGTGGAAAACTTTCCCAGTCTGAAATTCCCAATGCCATCTATGGAGCATTCTGCAAGACAAGTTTCTTACAATAAATTGACATCAAAATGGTGCATTGAAAAGTCCATTGTACGGATTTTCAAGTCTTCAGGAAGTATAAAGAGCTTTTCAAGCTTTGAGTTGGCGTATTCGCCTGTTGCTAATTCACGAAATTCAGTACATTATCTAAAACCTGACAATTGAAGAATTGAACATAATAAATCATCGTACAAAGCACGTTCACTGTATTTTCCAGAGTTTTTCTCTAAGCTTGCAACCGTCGATCGTTATTTCAGGAATGGTTTGGATTTAAGGTATACTGTACTTGTATTAATGTTCTCCTTTTATTTACAGAGCGATTAAACAAAATTTATGAGATTTTCTTTCCCCTTTGTTTATGCTGCCATGTATTCACTTTCTCCATTTTCACTTATTTTACATGGATTGGTTCCAACTTCCAGGTATTCAAACGTTCCTGTAAAAACAAATGTTGACCTATAAACATGCGTAAAAACGAACCTAAAATATTTCTTCTAAAAGGGCTACTGCATATACCTATAATCGATAATAATAACAAGCATCAATGGATCGTTTCTTGCTTTCATATATGGCAAATATATTTTCCATTAAATTGTTTATAAATTGCATACGAGTGAAAAAAATGTGTACACGCGGGTAAATGAAGAAAATACTGTACTTCTCAAAACTTAACTTGGCAGAAAATACGCCAACGATTGAAAAAATTTACATATTTCTGCATCGGAAAATAAAACTGGAAGTCAAATATAAATTTCCAATGAAGCATCATATAAAACTACATATTTTCAAAAATATAAAATTTCCATTGCATTGCTTGCTTTTCAACGTGACTTTTTTGAAGTTAATTTAAAACTCTCACATGTTGTGCATTTTACGAAATAATTTGTGTAGTTTCATAACACAAATTGAAAAGATAAATATTTTTGCAATATTTGTCTCCGTTTTTTATTTTTATTTAATTTTTCAAACACTGGGTTTTCCAAAATTAAACATGTGTTTCAAAGTGTATAAGCATGCATCACAGATGTCACTAAATTGAAACAATTGATAAAGTTTTTTAGTTTCTAGAAACAATTCATTAAAAAAAATTATAAATCATTAAAAATAACATTATCTTCATATCTGCATATATTAAGTTAATAGCATTTTAATCAAATGTAACATTTGTCCAAAACCAAATTTTTAGGAGCTCAAAAAACTCATAATTACCAAATACACCTTATCAAGTTTCTTCATAACTGTCACATTATTAATCGAATAAAATTTGGGAACATTACAGAAGTAAAATAAAATTAGGTATATTAATACATGAACATGCACATACATTATCCTTGAACAAGTACGTGTACATGTACTTGCATAAGTTCAACCTCAATTCTGTTATAGTAATGAAAAACATTTGCAAGAATCGATTCAAAATTGATAAATCACCAAATTAATTACACTAATAATAAAGGATGCAGTGCATTCGAATAAAATTAACTGCACGATTGGCTTACACATGGGTTAATTTTAATTGCTATATCTTTAAATATATGCACCAAAAATTGTGGTGCAATTTACCACGACCATAACATAACAAACATTGTTACGAAAAACTTAGATATTTTATTTCAATTATCTCGACATGACTTCAAATCTATGTTTTCTAACTATATTTATAAAAAAAAGTTATTTTTGGGGCAAATTTCACAAACATACCGTATAAGCACCAGCGAAATGGGGTCTGATCAACATGAAGTAACCAAGTATGCAATCGACATTTGGAGTTGCCGAAAAACATTTGGGATGTAGGAAGACCTTTAAACCTGAACTAAAAAATTTTGCTCTCTCGAAGAACCATTAAATCAACACTGGAGATAAAGGGCTTTGGGATCATGAATATGGCGCACCCAATTTTTGTTATATACCATCGTAAAATTTCAGTCACGTTTCAAAGTGATTATAACTACAGTATAACATAAGTGGGGGGTCTAAAAGACCCAGAGGGTAGCCATAAAATGATAATGAAAATGGGTTTTCATCGAAAGGTTAAACACGATCTAATGCTGATATTCGTCCAACTTATTTTGTAAATGTTGAATACATCGACTCAGTCTGTCAGCACCAACATTTCAAGAGTTGTTCGTGAAAGCCGACAAGAGTATTGCTGCGGGGTAACTCGGATCCCTGGGCTGAAGATCGGTTGAAAAAAGCGCCAACATTGCAAAATTCAGATCTGAAACCATTACGAAGCATACCGGAAATAGTTGCATCTTTGATTAACATGAGCTCAAAACTTTGCAGACACATGCCATATTTACGTAAAAATACAGTACAACTATACCGATGTTATTTTAAGTTTTTATCCATTTACCGGCTCAATGTTAGCTGCAGAAAAAGCTAAAAATTATAACGTATAATGTATTCCATTTCTAATTACCATTAACTATTTACAGCTGCTGTCGGATCACGTGCTTGAAAGTGCACTGCGCCCATTTCAGACAACATCCAATGACCGCCTGTGCAACCCATTAATTCTTGTTGGATAATTCCGATAAGGGGCCATTCAAAAAGGACGTCCTCATGTAGGGGGTAGGGGGATAGGTTGTCACGGACACAATGTGGACAGGGGGAGGGAGGGGGTGTGACCAACTCGGACGTGCACTTGAAAAAAAATCCCAAATAAAATCAGTTCCCAAAGTAAAAGTCGGAGAACTTAAAAGTTCAAAGTCCATTTGCAAACTTTTCAAGCTTTCAAACTTTCTCGAGCATAAACTCGCCAAATTTTATTCTTTTCCGAGGGCATCTTTACAAATTGTTCCACGTTTTCCCGAGTACGAATCTTCACAGAATCCGAGCACAAAATCGTAAAATGTTTGTTTTCGAGGAGAAATTTGCAAAAATTCCAACAGATTCTGAGGACAAATTGGCAAAATTCTCAACCTTTTCAGGATACAAAATTTACGTTTTCTGAGCACAAATTTGCAAAACTTTCAAAATTTTCCGAATAGGCTACAATTTTTTTAAGTTTTGGACGTCCGAATGGGGGGGAGGAGGGGAAGGAGTTCTGATTGACCGGACACAATGCGGACAGGTGGTAAGGGATAGTCCAATTTTGAGCAAATTTTGCGGACATCCTTTTTGAATGGCCCCAATGGCAAATTCCGTGAATTGATGTCGTGAATTTTTCTCATTGAATTTTTTTACTGTCAAATATAATGTACTCGGCTACGATTGGTCGTTTTAGGGGTGGGGTCAGTGGTCGTAAAATTGCTGGACGTGACTGGAAATAGGTCGAAACCCGCCAGGAGCCAATGTTTAATAATTAGGGTTATAAGGATAGCCGTTGCATACAGTATATATCGTGTATACGGGATGAAATGTTCGTGAATTTAATACGGTGGGGTATTACTTTATTTGGCACTTAGAGCAAAATTCTTGGAAAAAGTTTGACTTTTCCTTCCTAGATAAAGGCGTTAACGCTCGGGGGAAATATGAAATATAAGCCATTGCAGCGTTTCTCAACTCAAATACAGTGCGTATCTTTATGATTATTTTGGAACAACTATACTGTAGTTTTTATTTTATATTATTATATTTTCAAACTAAATATAAAACAGTAAATAAATAACCAGGGTTCCTCAATGCCTGGAAAACTTGTAAAAGTCAGGGAAATTCAACGTATTCAGGTTAATCAACGATCAAAAATTAATTTTTCTCCACGACTTTAGCTCAGGCCCCATTTGCAAACTTTTTAAAATTTTCCCAGTAAAATGTGCAAAATTGTCCACCTTTTCAGAGGGCATGTTCGCTAAATTTTGAACTTATTCATTCCGAGGATAGATACGCAAAATGTTCATAGTTTCCGCGGGGACAATGTTTGTTAAAGGTTCAACAGTTTCCGAGAAAAAAATCACAAAATTCTCCACGTTTTAGTAGTTCAAACTCTCTCAATTTTCCACGTTTTCAGACTACAATTTGCAGAATTTTCACACTTTTCGCAATGCAAATTTGTAAGATTTCCAAATTTTTCCAAGCACAAATTTTCTATTTTCGAGGACAACTTCGCGTAACTTCCCATCTTTTCCGAGGACAAATTTTCAATACCGTACTTTCTACGTTTTCCGAAATTTTCCGAATTTTAAATGTTAATATCTTACATATTTTTCCCGCGTCTTTTTTGCTAAAATCATGGATAACATTGGCCTGTAGGTGAATTTTGACATTGTCTCGGTGAGGGAAATTGGTTTACAAACCTGGAAAAGTCAGGGATGTTGAATATGAAATTTCTAGGGGAACCCTGCTGAAGTATTATAGTTTTAATTTTCTCTCCTATATAGGGTACGGCTTAGAATCGAGTAAAAAAGTTGAGAAATCGTTAATCGAAGATTTTTTTCCGGATAAACGACTCTCCATCCTGCAACGTATGTGGGTTGTGATGGCTCACTAGACAGTGAGTCTACGTGACTGTTTTCACGTTCACGTGAGGGGGGAAAGGGCGTTTTGGGATAGCAGTTTTCCAGAAAAAGGAAACGATAATAGCTGTACCTTTTATCAGCGACATAGGAATTTAAGGGGAGATTTAAAAAAAAAGAGGGAGCTCAACGAAGCATGTTTTACTGACCTCCTTTTATGAAATACCCCAAATATCCAATTCCCTCCCCCCATGTACTGACTTGCCACTATTGCCAGCTGCTAAATTCCGAATTAGCGCCGATTATGCACCAAAACTCGTATAAATCTGCGAAGTATTTATGCGCTATTAAAGGTTGCATAACAATTTTAAATGCGAGGAATAAGGCTAGATTAGTGTAGCTCAACAATGGGGAAATACTAATCGTCATAATTGATTTTGGTTACGGAAAAAAGTTGCAAAGTTGCAAGGTAAAACCCGAGTACCATGAAAATGGTATCCTTCGGTACGATTATGCAAAGCTTATACATGTATATGCTAACCGGAATTGGGAAAATGTGAGATGTGGAAAATTGTATTATGCTAAAAAAAATATAAAATCTTGGTAAATATTATAGGGATTTAGAAAGTCTTGGTAAAATTGTAAGACTGTAGAAAAGCTTGATCGAATTGTAAGTTTGTGGAAAAGCTTGGGAAGACTGTTTGTGAAAAAGCTTGGGAAGACTGCAAGTTTGTGGAAAAGTTTGTGCATTTGTAAGAGATCTTGGTAAAATTGTAAGTTTTGTGGAAAATCTTGGAAACTTGTAAATTGCAGAAAATCTTGGTGAAATAAGTCAATTTACAGAATATCTTTGTTAAACAGTATAGAATAGTCAGGTATTGGAATGTTTACTGGAATTTATGTATAGAAAATGCTTTGAAAATTTGCTATTTTTTATTATTTTATTTTATTTTTTGATTCCTGAAAAAGAATTTATGAAATTGATCTTGCGGGAATTTCAAAATAAAAAAAAAACTGTTTTGAATAAAGTTAAAATACTTTGAGCAGTTCTGGAAACACGCCCATGGCACGTTGAAATGTTGAAAGAAACCGTTTAGAAAATTGTGTCTATGTGAAATAAAGGCAAGCGTGACGACAATTTACTTGGCGTTTACGAAGTAGTCATTTGTTTACAAAATGTATTTCGCTCTCCTGTAAACAGAGAATGATACCTTTTTTTCGTTATACAACACCCGTAACAAGTAATACGTGTGGGCCTCACAAGATTCTACATTGTTTTTTTATTCACTATTGGAGGGTACTGTATACATGTATACGAGTCGTATATTGTAAACGAACTCGGGTTAATATACCCATTTTGTAAGGTAATTCGACTCAGGTTTTTTTAATTTTTTTTCCCACTCCTTAAACCAACGCAACGTTTCGTGTGAATGTAATCCAATAACCTGGCCCGATCGAAAAAAAAGTGCACAATAAGCAACAAAATCAAACGCGCAATTTCAAATAAGGATAAAAAGGTCATTTGGCTGCTTGTTGAATATAGTTCGAAACATGTATTATCTGCAAGTATGCGAAAATATACTGTGGTACATTTTAACTCGTTACTAACTGACCGTTAACACAAAATTATACAAACCATTAAACGTTCAGAAAGTTTTGAAAATTTGTGCCTGGAAATGGTTGGGAATATTTGCACATTTTAGCTGGAACAGCGTGGAAAATTTTGAAAATTCGTCCTCGAAGGCTGTTGACAATGTTACTAATTTCTACTGGCAAAATTGCAAAACGTTTGAAAAAGGGCCCTGAGCTAACCACGAACATGTATAAATATTCATTCTGGATCGTGTCAATTAACATGACTACAAGTTGAATTTCCCCGACGTTTTCAAAATAAATCATTCTTCCTTGACGACTTTGTCGTTTCAAAATTTAATAATTTCAAACGAAAACTCTAGCTTTCAAAAATGATCGGAAAACATGCGGACGTCCGAGCTTTTTTGCGGATCTGTGGTTGAGAAACACTGATCGAAATGGTTTTTTTTTTAATATGATAGGGAGTATTTTACAAAAAAAAATGGATTTAGGGGAGAAATGAATTCGCGGGGTCAAATAAAAATTTGAAGGCTCGTCTGTATAATCTTTCGTTAAATCGAAAGTATATGTTTAATGATAGGGGCCGGTGCTGAGATTGGCACTTCTGACCGTCGCGAATTTCGCACTTTTGGAAGAAGTTGGCCTTCTTTCTGAACGGTCAACTCGAGTCCGCCATTGCGGTAGTGACAGTTGCGCGCATTTTGGTAAGGGGCCATTCAAAAAAGGCGTTCTAATAAATATTGTAGGGGGTAGGGGTGATAGGTTGAGTCACGGACACAATGAGGACGGGGGAAGCGAGGAGGGTATGACCAATTCGGGCGTCCATGGCCTCTAACAAAAATGCCAAATAGAATCAGTTCTAAAAGTAAAAGGGAAATAGAGGGCGATATAGCTTAGGTGCACAGGTTATAAATTGCGAAAGTCAGTAAATAGGGTATACCCCCAGTTTTGGAAAAGTCGGATAACTCAAAAGCTCAGGGTCCATTCGCAAACTTTAAAATTTTCCCAGTATAAATTTGCGAAAGTTTCTTTTTTTCTCGAACATAAACTCGCAAGATTTTCAACCTTTTCCGAGGACATCTTTTCAAATTTTTCCACGTTTTCCCGAGGACAAATTTGCTACGTTTTCCACGTTTTCCCCAAGTACAAATGTTCAACATTTTCCACTATGTTCGAACTCGTTGTACGCAAATACACATACAGTGCCATGTGGTAGTGGGGGTATAACAAGTAAAAACGAACTAGGAGGTAAAGTTTCAGTGTGTGGTAAAGTTAGGTGTGTTTCAAAATTTTTCGAATACCCGTTTTATTAAGTTTCGGACGTCTGAATGGGGGCAGGGTAAGGAGGGGGGGCCCGATTGACCCGACACAATGCGGACAAGGGGTAAGGGGGACTCCAATTTTGGGAAAATAATTTGCGTACGCCTTTTTTTGAATAGACAAAGATGGAGCTGATGGAAATTGTTCAATCGGAAATGACGTCTGACGTGTTTGGAAAACGCAGACTGCGACGAACGCACAAAAAATATGCAACAAAACAGCGCGCAGACTGCCTAGTAGACAAATGAACAAACAACAAAATACTCGTGTGTTTCGCAACGTGAGGCGAAGCAGCCGCTTGTATTCAAAATAATCCCACGCATACTCAGCACGCAGGTGGGACAAAAATGGTGGCTCGGAAGACCAGAATAACAACAATGGCGACGATGATGAAGCGGCGTGACTCTGCGAGAAAAGCGTTCAAGGGCTTCTCGCCAATCTGACGGAATGCGAAATTGGCTATTCATCGATATGATCGATGACGTCGGTCATGGAGGTGGATAACAGATGTGGAACGTGTGTCGATACACGGAGGCGTTGCGGGGATTCGGAGTCAAATCTGGGAACTTTGAAGAATTTCGTTATAACGAATCTTGAGGGACGTTCGACGTTTTTTTTTTAAACCGGAGTTCGTGATATCGGAAGTCGGAAGTTTAGATGAAATGACGGGAAGTTTAGATGCGAAGGTGCGGAGACCTTTTTTGGGGAATTCCCTGTTCTAACGTACTTTTTTTATTTTTTCATATTGTCTCGAAATTTCCTTCGTTTTTAGCCGAAAATTCGTAAAATCCGAATTGGGAATTGGTCTTAACATGATTCGTCCATACCCTATAGAACGAGGGACATGGAAATCCCCCTTTAAAGTCCTATAGATATACATGTAGTAATTACGTGAAAATTAACTAAATTCTGATGTTGGGGTCCATTATGACCAGGCTGCTTAGTCTGACCTCCTTCCCCCCTACTCCTCCCTTCCTGCCACAAGGTTTGTACTGACTGCAGGGTAAAGCGTCGTATAGTTCGTACTATAGCTAAAATTCGTATAAAAGGAGTTCGAACTAGCTGAAATTCGTATAAAACGAGTTCGTACTAGCTAAAATTTGCATAAAACGAGTTCATAGTTCGTATACTAGCTGGATTTCGTATAAAACGAGTTCAGATTACACTGACGTACTGTATACGATACATGTATATTGTATACATCTAGAGATATATACATGTATGTGTTCATTTTCTCAAAACAGCGCCATCTGTCGTGATTTCCCCCCTTATAAAGTGCCGTTATTTTCATAGTCTAAAATAGTGTAATATCCGAATTCTCAGTTCGTCTTAAACGAAGAAATTAACATTATTCGGTGTATACCCTAGGACGGAACTGGAAATGAGTTCGCTATGTCATAAATCGAGTTCTTCTTAATGTATTTTTATAGGGGTAGTCAGACAGCAGCTGGAAATGAGTTCGTACTATAGCAGCAATTCGTCTAAAGCGAGTTCGTGTAACGCGCCTTTATCTAAAGTTCGTTTTAACGAAACGTAATGTATACAGTAGCTGTATTGCTGGGGTACTCGAAAATGCATTCGTTTTTTGCCGAAAATTCGTACTATCTGAATTCTTGAATCGTATTTAATGAAAAAAAAAACTTTATTCGTCCATATTTTATACGAAATGAGTTCGTAATAGCAGAAATTCGCCAAACGTTGCTAATTTCTGTTAAGAATTAAGTCCGTTTGCGATTACTTCATAATCGTTAACACTTCGTAATTGGTATACTCGAGAAGTTGAAACGACTGAAACTGTGATAAAATGTTGTTTTCGAAATCATGTTCTGAATTATTTCTGATGAATCAGCAGATTTTTGTTTTCGGTCCAAAAATGACGGAATTGTCTTCGATTTCCTGAATTGTTTATATTTGCATTTATCGATGAAATTCTTGGAAAATAAGCCCGTGAAATCCAAACAACTCGATGTGTTGAATTAGTAGTTGAATGCATTAGATGTACTCAGTCAAGGGCGGAAGTCAGGTGCGCAAAATCGACTCGATCGTTGGTTTAAAACGTTCACTCGAGGTCATCGGTGTTTTTAAACCATTGTACGCACGCGTCACTTCACTACGGACGAAAGCACCATTCGTAAAGCTTTTGTCTGAATACCCCCCACATAAAAGACACGGCGCTATTTGAGGTGCCAAAAAGTTTGGCAATCTGCAGACACGTCGAGACGATGACGCATTTTGGAGAATTTCATTCATCGTCCAAGGGCCGCATTTTATAACCCAGATGGCGAGAAGGTGCCAACGAATTAAAAGCAGAAGCGCCAGAGTTATAGCCTACTCGGGCCCATATTTTTACGAATCGTACTTTCGCAGTCTGGCGTGAATAATGACAACTTTGTTTAAACTTCAGAAAAAAATGTAATAATTGTTATAAATTTCAGAAAATTTGTCCTTATTTCGAGAAAAAAGTATTTGTTTTAATTTTCAGAAAAATTGCCATTAGGGGAAGGTGGGGCAAAATGGGGTATTGGGGTAAAACGGGATAGACCCTCTACAGCTGACCAGGAGGTGCTGACACTTGTCAAAACTAGCCTCAAAGCAGCTCCTACTTATATACATGTATTGACTGGGTTGTTTAGCTGGCATGAGAAAACAAGGTAGTTTTTTAATTATGATTTTTTAAGCAAAATTGACCAA